>DWME01000449.1:0-33645 GCA_018244795.1 Parelbella ahira ahira | reverse complement strand
AGACGGTAAAGGATAGTACCTATAGAATTTGTAGAGAGCACACGCATCGTTAGATCAAATCATTCAATCTAATCAATATTTTGAGTATTGTGTTAGAACCGTTAGAAAATAATTACAAAGCTATATGTATTACCCACATAATGTAGTTTTGGAATGTATGTATTATACTTATACCATGTGAATGTATACACTTATTCCATTAAACTAGATTATCAATTTATTAATTCTACACTAATAAAGTTCAAATTCTATCATTCCACTTAACCGTTGTGTAGAAGTAGTCATACTGTCAAATATCGAAAGTATCATTACATCAAAAGTGAATTATTCGTTTATAATTTTAATAAAGTTCTGTGTGTGTAACTGTAGCCTGAACTTACCTAATTAATGTCAAATCCCACATTTAATATATTTTCTTCCATTGCAATGTCACATTATGTTTACAAGTCTAAAATTGATGCGCGTGATTTCAAAATACACATAGAGGCAGTACTTATTTCTGCAATCTTGTACTTGGCCAGCCTGGCAGACTATGGCCTTAACCTTCATTTTGAGAGTCGATCTGTATCCAACAGTGAAACTATGAAAGAGTTGATGATTACGATGATTTTAAAGATGATAATGATGATGAAGTAAATGTCAGCTATATTTGGGAATTACAGAGACGCTCATGGCTGATGTTGCCGTGGGTTGTGCTCGGTATAGTGCTCGCCATCGGCCTGTTGATCAGCGTGCTGCACACTTCCATCACGTACTACCTCGACTCTTCTGACTACGTTTTGCTTGCCACACTTATACTCGTCGGCGGTCTTATATATCTTTGTAAGTACTTCACTTTTTTCCTATTGTATTTCATTAGTAATCGATTAATTTTTCGTGTGTAACCGATTACTCATGTATTATTGGACACGGTGGTAAGCGTTGCAAAAGACATCCCGTACTGTGATGATAAATACAAATAAATATTATTCCGTTTACTAAATGTGTCACATTTTACGAAGAATCTCCATTGTAACTTTATTTCAATGTATGTACCTACGTATGTACCTACATACATATTTATATTTGTATAAGCGATATTATAAGCAATATTATATTCCCGGATTATGATAGGCAATATTATTAAGTATTTTATATTAAATATATTATGTAGTAAATGTTTTAGGGATATATATTTTTTATTATGTTAAATAATATACCTATGTATTTAATTATGTTATACTTTATTATGACTTGGATTCATTGGTTTATTAACTATTTCAGGTATTTATCTCTACCTGTGGGCAGTAGTTTTCAGTCATTACTTGGATGTACGAGACGAGGAGGAGCGCGGCCGTTATCGTAAGGCGCCTTACAAACGATAAAACAACATACGGG
The DNA here is from genome assembly GCA_018244795.1 of Parelbella ahira ahira. Lineage (NCBI taxonomy): Eukaryota > Metazoa > Arthropoda > Insecta > Lepidoptera > Hesperiidae > Parelbella > Parelbella ahira. The sequence continues at coordinate 32,268 of DWME01000449.1, read as the reverse complement.
ACTAATAATTTCAACGCACTGCTATTTGCACTTCCCCAGTAGATCTAATGCTTTTATACATAAAACCTTGTAAACTAGAGATATAACAAGAGAACAGCTAAAAGTGAAACAAATGAAATTCACTTGATATAATTTCAAAGCTCTAAGTCGTTAAGAAAGGCTCTGAAGACGTTAAAGTCTGCTCTGCCGCCGTGCGCCCATCCTAGACAAGCAACAGGTTATACTCTGTGCGTATTTCAACTGAATGTACAATGTTATAATGTGCCTTAAATTAGTACCTAAAAGATCGAGTCAATTGCTAGCTATGTCTTAAACATTACTGAGGTTATTTAAATATCGTCTGAGTATGATACAATCAACAATTTGTTCACTTCACATAAGATATACATCTAAGATTAGTTTTTAATTACGTAATAAATAATATATTGTGTATTTATGTAATTCAATGTGTATTTATGTGAGCAACTCTTCATAAATAGTAAAAAATGTGACTATTTATCTTTAACATTCTGTTGTAAAAATGCCTACGTGTAGATTCGTCATATTGCTACAAAGAAATAAAATGACCTTCGCAAAACACAAGCGCACGTAGTGTCTTTGACTGATGTATTTCCGAAAAGCATCTAATTAATACTTTTACTTATTTATTTCTATAATTATTATCTAAAAACGAAATTTAACAAATTGATATTCATACTTTAATAAAAAAGCTATTATAATATTTTTATCTTTACTGAAAAAAATTAAACCGAATTCACAGACAATAGGTGGTAAAATGTAGTAATTAAATTGCAGAATTTATTAATACTTCTGAATTTATAAATAATATTGACTGATTAATAAAATATAATTTTTGTTATTAAAATGATAACTATAAGTATTTTATTTATTTCTTTAAAGTCGATTTGAGTCGATTTGATAATATTGATAATTTATACCTAAAATAAATATTCATATTTATGCAATTTGCTTAAAATATTTTTGTATTATTTTAACATTACTATCAAATGTACTAAGTTACCAGACAATAAAAAATTAAACATACATATTATATTACACGTATAGATAAGTAATTTATTTTTTTATTTATTTAAATGGATGTTGCGTTCTAAGTACAAAACATTTTATTTTTAATAAATACATTTATCGTGAAATAGTTCTAGTTTGACTTCTTCCTTGTTTAATTTTATAATAAAATTGTTTGACCAGTGACCGTACCAGTGTAATACCACTGGCCCCATATTGACCAGTTATCATTAGGTGAACTGTTTGCTTTATTTATCAGGCTATATGTAAAAAAAAACTAAATATTTCACTAAATTTAATTTGATTTGTCACAACATAAAATGTAGAGTATGTCTAATAGCATGACTCAATACTATTGTAAGAAGGACCATAGGATGGCTATGGCATTCTTCGATCAAGTGCAGCTTTAGTCTTTTACGAATTACGTAATGTTTTTTAAGATTCGTCTCTGTTTGCATATTAATACGACTCCGATTTATTAAAAAATTATGTGATTCGTGTATACAACCTTGCTCGTTCATCCAACTAGCAGCTTTGCGGAACCACTGATGTCGAAAATATTCTTCATATCCCAACAAAGAACATAACGCCACTGTGAAATGCATAAGGTTAACAATATTAAGATTAAGGGAATAGATAAGTGTAACAAAATTACAGTGACTTCAGGGAAGATGAAAATCCTCGATTTTTACCGAAATGCTTGTAGTCATTACACGATTGCATATTACAAATAGTCTCTCAGGAAGAGATGAGAAAACGAGTGTAGTACACTCCTACGTTTCATCTGTGCCCGTGATGTTATGAGAACATTGCTATACACCATAAGGTAAATTAAGCAAAGCTCTACAGAGAGCAGGTTACCCAAGATATTTTGTAACATTGTTGCAGCGACTGAAATATAAGAAAGAACGCAAGTAACTCCTTAATATGTTAGACGCATGGCTGGATTAAACTGTAGACTCACAATGTATGACGTATATTTTGAAAAAAGAACACGTTGGAAGCATCGATAATATTATTTTACTTACCGTGTTCTAAAAAGAGATCTCTAGCGAAATATCCTTGCCGCGCTATGTAAACCGCTTCACGATACATGAACGCGCAAAGCGTGTCCATTAACTCGTCGTCTTCCTTCTCGGTCTGGACGTAACATCGACGAGAATGACGCAAAAACAGTATATTGAGAAGTCTAAAATGTTTATAAGAGTGGTGTTAACGTCCAAAGTTACAAGTAAGAGGAAACGGTAGTAATTTAAAAATCGAACGTCTTATCAGAATTCATGGTACCTACTACAGAAATAAAGCGAATGTCTCCTCATATGACAAAATTATTTACCTACTAATTCTATTTCAAGCTATGGTAGATTTACAAAGCTTAAATGACATATTGGTCATTAACTCCTTACTCAACCGATCCATATTAGGCTAGTATGATGGTGTCAATCAAATATAACCTCAGTTGTATATGGTAAAATGATAAATCATACCTATGGCTCAGAGCATATGCAATTGAAGGCGAAGACAGAATTGCTTTTTGGCAGTAAGGATCGGGCCGGCACGGTTTCAGCTCAGATAGATCAATGGGGTCTGGATTGTACATGACGCGTGAAATACACTCATCTGTAATAAAAAGAAGACCAGGCCCGCATTGTACGGCATAGTTAAGAGATTACACATGATAACTGGTATCTAATAATTAGTGTCCGACCGAAACAGATTTTTCAGCTGAAACTGAAACCGAACTTTCGGTTTCGCTCTCAGTTTCGGCTGAAACCGAAACCGAAACTTACTTAAACATATTTAAAATTTTCTCTTGCTTGATATCTAGTGTATTTTAAATTTTGAATGACTCATAATGCGAACCATAGAGTGTGCTTTACGATCACAAATTTTTTTTACACATTTATTTATCTACATATAATATTTGTACCGACAGTTAAATGTAATAAAAAGACAATCATTAAAGGACATGGATGATGGTCGAACTAAATAGCTTAGAACCTATACGAGGTGCTCCCCTGTGAGCTTCTGGATCTTAACGTACATATGTAGGTAGGTATAGGAGAGCTGTAAACACATGAGTTATTATTATTAATCGACATCAACATTTTAAACCACGTCTTACCAGATTCCACTATGTTGACAAAAAATAAATCCATAGCTTCAGTAAGCTTAGTATATGTTTCCTTTGAAAGTGTCAAATTATCCATTTTCTCTGCGTAGGCATGCATAGGGATATTACTTAATAGCCCCTTTAACAAACGTCCTTTATTAAAATTTTCTATTGAATACACCTGTGCTGCATCGTCTCTGATCATTGTTGCCGCTAAAGTGCAAAAGAAACCAGTATCGTAAAATGCAAGAATCTTCAAATTATATCATGATCGTTAATTACTTGAAATGTGTTGACAAATAATTTAATGTTTTTCTCGGGGATCCAGCCCAAAATCTCTTGCTCAGCAGTAACGTGTGTAACCACTGGACCAAGAAGACCATCAAATAATTATTGCAGAGACTTTTCAATAATAATATCATGAAATGTTTCAATAATAATAGCATTGTTTTTTTATGTAGCAATTGGCTTGCGTTTGACTGCGATTCACACCTGATGGAAAGCAAGAGGCAGCCTAGAATATAGCACGCTTGCCTCGAAAGTGCCTTTTTAATCTTATTGAATGATACTACATTACACGAATCGGAAAATAAACGCCTGTAGGGAGTTCTGCTTTACGTAGTCGGTAACAAAATGCTTCGTCCTGCTCAGAGAAGTGTCAACAAGATGTGGATGCCTGCACTGGCATATAAATCTAAGGAGTACAAGAAACATAACATACAATAAAAAATCGCACGTTTGTAACTAAGAATAACAGAAATAGGTATGTGAGTAATAATTATAGCAAATTAGATAATGAAATATATGACAAAGAAAAGATTTTAAATATAATAAAGTCTGGTAAGTAAAATTCGCCTTACCCCGACATTCCATATCATTTTTGGCACGTAAACGTCTCTGTATATATATGTATCTGGAAACAAAGTCATCGCCTTTCCTTATTAATTTTTTTAAAATATCGTAATGTATTTTTTCTAATTTCCCTCTGTATTCACGAATTATCTTTTTCAGCAACGCTGCAAAGAAGCTTACATTTTGCAAAACACGCCAACAGAGCATAACCTTTTACCGTAAAGCCTTGCTCAGTACACCTCTTACCTTTCATGAAAAACATTCCTACAGCTCTATTAATCTCCGTGTCATTGTTATTTCTTATCTCCATATCGAAATAATTTACTGTTCTCTGCAGGCTTTTGAGGTAATATTTTAAGTCTGATAGAGTTGGAACATAGTCTTCAGGGGACAGATATTTTTTTGGAAAAGTTTCTCCTATGTACGAATTTATAGGTGCATAAATATTTTCACTACGAAAATTCGGAATATTGTCACAAAATGAACTTTTCGTATATAGAATAATAATTGCTATCTTAATAATACATAACATTTTATACTGCTATTATTTTATAAACTTATCCTATAACGTCTGATAGTTACCGTACAAACATTCTGATTGGTCTGTTCATAGGTAAATTGATTATAATACGACAATTTTCCATTTCGAATCTTATTAGCCTCGATCGAGTGTTTAATTAATTAAGGTACGAATTATCATCTCCCTTTATTCAATTTACTGATCAATCAAAAGTTTAACTTACGTCCATATAATGACCATGTTCGTTCTTTTGCCAAACATTACAGGGTTTGTCAATTTTGTAATATTTTTATATCGGTTTTTATAGATATCTCGGGTAATTGAAATGTTTTTGTTTCATTTCATCCACGTCACATTCTTCCGGAATGGCATTATTTTGCAATATTTAAATATGCGTATATTTAAAAACGTACAATATGCGCAAAACTCATTTACACGATTGGGATCAAATACTACGATAATACTACTGTAGAATAGTACCTTTACCACTCTTGCACAAATTTACCTTAAGACAATTATTTATATTGCCATATTTAATAACGCATATTGCACTTGCTTTTGTATTCTATTTATCATAAAATATTTCTTTTTAAGCAACTACGAAGAATTACTTTCAAATATTATTACTTCTATTGATTTATTAATCGTATGCGCTGCATTCATTACAATTAGCTTACGTATCGAAAGATGAACAGTACTGGCAACTGTTTGTATAATAACAGACGTCACTAGCAGTAATTTCAAAGTCGAACTTTATCAATGTGACAGATGAACGTGACCTCTGTAAATAGACTATTATCTATAGACGTGACATTACGATTGAAATGAGGTAGTTCTACGAGTGTTCGGTCAGTTTGATGTTGTTTGAATTGTTTCGAATATTAACATTTTTATATGAAAAATTCTATTCCTTATTACTCGCTGCAATATTATAAATATACGTAATGGAAATATCATTTAAAGGGAAACGAATTCTCGTCACCGGCGCTGGGCAAGGTTTGATAGTTTTTTTTGTTATTGCTAACATTCTAGAATATATTTACAATTTATTTACATTACCACATCTTTACTGAGAATTATATTGTACTGCAGGAATCGGTCGTGGAATTGCTATAGAGTTATGGCGAGCTGGTGCCAATATAGTTGCACTATCCCGTACAAGAGAACATCTAGAGAGTTTGCAAAGCGAATATCCTTCTATAGATATCGTGAATGTCGATATTGCGGACTGGGACAAAACACGCGGTGTAGTAGAGTCCTTGGGACATTTCGATGCCTTAGTAAATAACGCAGCCACTGCGATATGTGAACCTTTCCTCACATGCTCGCCAGCAGATTTCGATAAGTATGACCATCAATTCTCATGAGAAAAACATGATGGTATATCCTCCCTTATTGTGCAAATCAATAGAATTTACTGTATATTCGTTTTAGGACATTTAACATCAATGTCAAGGCGGTGATGAACATCAGCCAAGTAGTTGCAAGAAGGATGGTAGAAAATAAGACTAATGGAACCATAGTTAATATTTCTTCTCAAGCGTCAAAGGTACATAATATTATCTATCTTAATATTAAGCTTTTACAAATGCCTGCTCTGTGTGACATATACAGATATATCTTGACTCTTAAGCCTGGGATTATGTTTATAAAGATATCTGAATTTGTACTGAACTTAATATATTTTGATATGATTGTCTTGTTATGTAGGGATATGATTATCTACAACTATCTCCTTGTATTACAATACCATATACTAAAGGTTTTTATTTTCATTTTACAATGGTGGAAATATCTTATTTATAAAAAAGACCATGCCATGTAAACGTAAGTACTAGGTTGACCTGATCACCATGCCAGTAAGCAGGATGGGGATCTACTGATTGTAGCTGTTTATATAATTATTGTCATGTGTTTCTAGCACACATAACACACTGTGTAAAATATTATATTCATTCATTTCAGGCAGCATTGAAAGATCATGCAATCTACAGTGCCTCGAAAGCTGCTTTAGATGCACTGACTCGTGCCATGGCTTTGGAACTGGGACCTCACGGTATCCGAGTGAATGCTGTGAACCCCACTGTGATTATGACCGCTATGGCTAAGGTTGGATGGGCAGACCCTGAAAAAGCTGCTGAAATGAAATCTAAGATACCACTTGGAAGGCATGTATCCCAAACCTATATGCAATTGATTATATTGATTTATATTTACAGCTGGTCTCTTAAATGCAGGGAAAAATAAAATTCATCTATGTATTGCTCAGTTATTTTATCATTACTTTTATTTTGGTATAAAATTAAATGGGTCACTTGCTCATAATATGCAACTTAAGATGTATATTGCAATAGAACAGCAAATCTTTGAGGTTGAAAATTTAAATTAAAAATATATTCTAATTGATTACTGTAAAGAATATTGCTTACCAATTTTAAAAACATAATTTGTTATATGATTCCAGGTTTGGAGAAGTCTCGGAAGTAGTGAATGCAGTAGTATTTCTCTTGAGTGAGAAATCGAGCATGATTAATGGTGTTGAATTACCGATTGATGGTGGGTTTCTTGCAACTTAGCCTCTTGAACATGCTTACTATAATCACAGTTCGAAAATTCTTTTGTTACTGATATTGATTATTTCATTTATATTTAGCAAATAAGATCTGTTTATTTCACTTTGTAATCGTTCAAGAACCAAAGAAATATTATATTATTATTAATATCCCCAATTATGTATTCGACATGTATTTTCTTTTATCAAACCATAGGCATTGAACCATAATAATAAAACATGCATGATTTTGACTAATCTACATTATTGTCTTAATACTGACATAGCTGTGACTAAAAAAAGTATAATTATTTAATCAACATAGTGTCTAGCGCAGATATTGTCCTTTTAATTGTTTGATGCTAAAAATGAACTGCATAAATATATTGTAGTATTTATAAAAATCCTTATGTCTACTCTGAGTTTTTGAGATTTGCATAAACCCACTATTTGAAATCATCTTTTTTAAGGTTAATCACAGATGCTTCTGCCATTCAATACTAATCTCATACTATTTACCAATTATTTTTTTATTAAATACAAATCAAGTTTGTACCTATTTTATCTATATCAATAATATAGTAATTATTATATATTTTAAAATGTATATGATATGTAACTTTCAATAACCATCCTCTTCTAGCCCTGTGTCAACTTTGAATGTGCTTTATAATATTGTGACCTAGTAATAACCTTGTACATTATAACTAGCTGAGCTTATAGCTTAGTGTATTACTTATCAATTATTATTAATTATTAATATAGTATAAATTGTTTTTGATTCCGCATTTAAGCAATATTATAGGGAGCTTTTCCAGTCGCAATCAATTTTATTTGTGTTCAGTGATAAAACTAACAGGACACAGACATATTATATTCTTCCATAAAGATGTTTCTGTAAAAGGAAAGCCAGTATAATCTGAAATATAAAAGTATCAACAAAAACGACTGAAGTTTTATTTAACGTTGTTATAAATACTGACTTATTTGGTGATATTGATGAGTGTATCAACTGAACATAACTTCACTATTTATGTAACCTCTTGCCAAACTATCTCGATGTAGGTCAAAGCTCACATAACATCGATAATATTTTTGTTTGGTGCTCAGTGAACAGATACATTTATGGATACGTGATAAAACCTAAAAATACGTAACATCAGTCCTGTACTCCACGAAGAAGTAGGCAGAGGATTACACTCGCATATTCCACTAGTTTAATATCCAATCCAATAATGCCCGACCAGAGACGCAAACCCGGAACCTCTAAATACGTAGACCCGTTTACAAATAACCTTTCAACCAACGACGAAGTGAGGCGTTACACGATATTTGTAACGAATGTAATTCAATATGCGCGTAGGTTGTGGGGCTAGAGTTACATTTTCACCTCATTGGTTACTATGTACATAGGTAACAGTGTACATGCCAGCGAACGAGGTGTTAGGAAGCCTTGGTTGTTAATTGTTATCGAGAATATATTAATTTATTATGAGCTGTTATTACATACAACTAGCATGGTGCTAGTAACTAAGACGATTTATTAGAACTTTGACTATAAAATTACTTAACATTTTTTGAGTTGACCTCAATTTTCTTTTAATTAGAAGAATTATTTTAGTGAGCATACAACGAACGAATTAAGTAAATACTTAAAAAACACACAAATAGTTGCTTATTCATTAAGGATCTACGATATACAGCATGGTAATGGTCTATCTAACAGATGGAAAGGAAAAAAGATGCCATACTTATTATTAGTAGATATAACTAGTTAAAATTCTTCTTGGCAAGTATTTTTCTAGTCATACGTTGGTCGGTCATCTTATCAAGCGAAATCACAAAAATCGTGTGTTCCTTCGTACGGATTGTTATGAAAATATTGAAGCAAATACTTCCAGATAATAGTCTTATGTTTTTATATCAAAACGATAATTCTTATCTGGTGTCACGCCGCATAATGTTTCATAATGTAGGTATGCGATAATTCACAGTACCTACCTACTTACAACGCCTACTCGTATTTGCCGAAACACTTCATGTCAAAATTATCTGATACGTAAACATTATTCACCTTAATAAATTTACTAAACTGAAATGAAAAAGTGCTTTGAAGGAAAACGAATTTTAGTTACAGGAGGATGTACAGGTAACCTCATGAAATTTACTATAAATGAAACAAAAAATAATATCTAGAGGTTAATAAAAATTTCAATAATTGAGTACGGTCTTAGTACTGACAGATAAAGGCGCAATTGATTGATAACTTTCAGGCATAGGAAGAAGTACTGTTTTGGAACTATGGAGGTGTGGCGCGAACATTGTAGCATTATCTGACCAAAAAGAACCTTTACATCAATTGAAAACGGAATATCCTTCAATAGAAATAGCATGCGTTGATTTGCACAATTGGGATGATACACGTAAAGTTGTTGAATCTTTAGGAGTTTTCAATGGACTTGTCAATTGTGCAGGAATAATAAAAAATGAACCATTTTTAGAAGTCACACCGACTAATTTTGATGAGTGAGTATTAAATTTAGCTGCACATTAGCAGTCGAACATAATTTCGATTTCTGTAATGTACAATGATGTTTTGTTGGTTGAGTGTACTTATTTTTTTAAATAAAACAATTTTAGCACAATGGCTGTTAACGCTAAAGCTATAATTAATGTAAGTCAAGTCATTGCGAAGAAAATGATAGAGAACGGAATCAAAGGCTCCATCGTAAACATATCATCGCAGACTTCAAAGGTAAGAATGTTTAGATAGGATATCAAACTTCATTTAAGGTATTGATGACCATTAAAAAAAATCTAATATTACCGATTATAGGTTGGCATGAAAGATCATTTATCGTATTCTGCATCTAAAGGGGCCCTAGATGCTATGACTCGGGTTATGGCCGTTGAGTTAGGACCGCATGGCATTCGAGTCAACACTATTAATCCAACTGTAGTATTGACGGACCTTGGTCGCAAAGCTTGGTCAGATCCAGAGAAATCTGCGAATATGCGTTCGAAAATACCTATGGGCAGGTAATTTCTTTTTAATTACTCTTTTGAAAGACAGACTGAATTAGATCTAGACAGCGTGACACCGTCTCGCCGACATATTTTCAGTAGTTATTAAATTTATTTTACTACAACACTTTGAACCAATACACATACCTAACGCTCAACGAGTCAAACGCTTCTCATAGAAATATCGCGCCAACTGAATCTTTCAAAACTTGAACAAATATTGCCTTTACACTTGGCACCGATCCAGACTCCGAGTCATTACTAACATTTTAAATTAGAAAAGTCCGATGCTACCCGACCGTAGACTTTAATGCAGGACTTCCCGATCGGCAGTCGCGCTTGCAACCACTACCAAAGAAGCAGTCAATATAGACATGGTTTTAGTTTATGCATTTATATTATAATTTGAGACAATTCATATCTGTTACAACGACGATATTTCAGATCAGTACTTATACAAAATTATAAGCGTGGCTGCCTCGAGAAATATTAACCAAACTGGCAATGACATCCGATTACTTTACTCACGAAAATGTTAAGACATTTCAAAATTACAATATCTATTGAAAGTATGTATTAAACTTACGTGAAGTAGTTTTGGCACCTAAGTTTAAACCATAACTTGTAGGTATACCAACAATGTGTTTCAATACTAATAGAGATCTAAGTGCTAAATATTTCTCTTCTTCTTAAAAATACTTTAATTCAGATCCCTATAACTTTTTTAGTTGTCCACTATTTTTGAACAAATAGTATTTGTACTTAACACACTATTACATTTTATTTCAGGTTTTGCGAAGTGCATGAAGTGGTCGATGCTATCGTTTTCTTGTTAAGCGACAAAGCGAGCATGATTAATGGGGTACATTTACCTATTGACGGAGGATTTTTGGCCACATAACTGTTTTAACCATTTGTAAAACTGCATCACGTGATAACAAGGATGAATAAAACAATCATATTAGTTTTACTCATTTTATTGTGCCAAAGGAATTCATCATACATATCGGATATAGAAAACAATGCAAGCAGAACAATAAATATATATAATAGAAGCATAATAATATGCTAAGCTATATTGACCAGCACACAGACAGGTATTACGGAAAACATACACTTGGCCGGTTATTAAAGTATATAATTCAGGGCATACATTCCTTATATAAAATTATAATAACTAGGTTGGTTATTATTAAACAATACATCCTGTGTGCAAACAACTGTAACTTTAAATTAAAATTATGGTGCTATACTATAGAAAGTTTGTCGCATTTTTAGAATAATTTACTCAATATTTGGAGGGAACCCTTACACATTTCCCATGCCCTTAAAATAGTTTTAAATATTCAATACAAGCTGCGATCCTTTCCTAATATGCTTATCCTACAACTACCGATTCAATTCGTTCCCTCCTTCAACAACAATGAGTAAAATATTATACATCTCTCCCAATCTAGACATCTCACGGATTATCGTAAGCGGTTTTTGGATATTAACAACACGCTGCACATGACATCAGCTACAGAAAAATAGGGCAATTCAGGTTATTATTTATTTGAATAATAGCCAAATAATAGATTTTTAACACTACAACAATTATGTATTTATTATTTCAATTACCTAGGATATTGTAAAAAACAGTGTGATGGCTTAACTAGTTACCTTACAAATATTATATACAAAATTAAGTTGATAGTCTTTCGTCGGCCAGAGCAGACAACTTAGGTATGAAAAGCCACGACTGCCGCACTAAGCGTCCCACCCGAGCGCGGCGGGCCTCGCCCCCTCGGCCCTCGCCCCGCACACTACGCTCGCCGCGGCCGCGTATCGCGTTTCTTCAGCTTACATTAAACACGTAAACATGTCCTTAAGTATTACTAAAATGTCATCCTGTGATAATTTGGAGATGCATTTTATGAATAGTTCGATTATGAAAAGTCAAAAGAATTCAATAGTGATTGGCACCTCATCTCATTCAAAACTATGAATGTGATCGACATATTCACCTCAGTGAATTCTAATTTGAAAATTATGATCATACAAAATGCTATAAAATACTGCTGACTAACTTAGATTAGGATTAAATGACATTTAACGACGATGCATAGACGTACACCCGCCCTCCCGAGATTTAATGGCGTAAGATTGCTGATCCATTAAAATAAAATAAATGTTCGATGTGCTATTTCAATAAATTCTAAATATATGAATATAAAAAAACTAAAAACCTTACGGAATATCATGACAGTTGGACCAATTTAAATCCCATTTTCGATACAATACTTTAATGCAAAACTAATTAAATATATTTACAAAAAATTGAACCTAATTCTCAGTCATATTAATGATGGTCCGATTGTTCAGACCATATGACATACTGAGGTTTCCACACAACCTTCAAATGAGAAATCCATTCGGTTAATAATAAAATACACAGTTCCTAACAAATAGGTTATATTTACAAACATTCTTGCAACTTTTCATTTCAAACTATATTCCCTTCGTTTAAAATAGAGAAGTCCGGTGATTCTTCGCATATAATCATAGGCGTCTAGGAGTGGATTTTAGCAATGTACATTAGATCACAGATATGTAATGAAGACAGCAAAAAGTTCTAATAGGAATGTGATTTTTTGTATTTCTAAAAAAAACCTAATACTTCTATATTAACACAAATTGTCTTCCATCAAAATCATTTACACTATACTCAAAAAGCGTTGAAGACTTTAAAGAAAGACAAGAACTATTTTTTCTCAGAGCAAACTTACCTAATTAAGACTATGGCAGTGACTGGACGCGTCAAACAGATAACTTGCGTAAAAGATAACACAAATAAATTCCATATCATGTTTTGAGAATATTACTCTTTAATACACGTCACAATATGTACCAATATCTTAGAAACTGAAGACTACAACATAAAACATTTTACAAAAAAATTCAGTAAAGAAATTGAACTAAATGTTCAAAAGGCTTTTTCATTTTAAACCATATCAACCAGTTTCATTACAGTCGTTATTAATCGGTACTGATTACAGAATAGTGTACACTATGTTTTTATTAAAATTACAAACATATAATTTAAATGAGAATTGCTTAGCTGTTTTATTGAAAAAAAAAAAAATCTTTGCCTTACATAATTTAGTGTTTTTCTCATATTCGATTGTCGAATCTATGACAGGTAACTTAAAATGGAAGACAATATAGTTTTTGGTTGCGATTCGTAAGAATTAAAAAAGACTTAGAAAATCAGAGAAGTTTATTGCACAGTTGCAGTTAAACAATTATAAATCAAGGTGACCATTGTTGTACAACTCACCGCGTCGTTCTGTGCCTCCACAAATTGTCCTTTACATCGAAAAACGATCACTTCAATCCTGACATTAGAAAACGTTTTATGTCAAAATATATATACCACTCCGATTTTCTTACACGTTTTGAACTTGCAACACTCTATGATGACGATCGCTTTCAAACGTAACGCACGCGGCATGACACTTATTAAATTAATCGTTAACATAAATTTATCATTAAATAACTAATGGTTTTAAAACGAAGTTTCAGTATAAACTCGTAGAGTTGTTTCATATTTATTATAACATCATCTCGAAGATGGATAATGTGTTCAAGCCCAATAAATGCAGGATCGTTATACCTGATTTACACAAAAGAGCTCCTCAAACGACGCCGGTAGAAACGTATTTCACCAAACGGTTCAAATTATGATTGAAATTTGTTCATAATGTGACGAGAAAAATTAGGAGACGACAATCTTTATCGAATTGTAAAACTCGTAGCATTTTTAAAAACTGCTTATCATACTTGCGAAAAGTATGCAATGCCCTCCCCTCTTCTACCCATTTTTCAAGAATTGTCGTCTTGTGTAAACCAGGCCTTAGTATTTTAAATATGTACGAAACAAAACTTAACAGTAAAGAAATGTTGTATACGAGTGCACGACGAGTGCGCTCGGCTACAAAATCCAAGCGGCAGTGTTTTCCACCATCACATCAAACTCTCCACAACTTCAAGGAGCACTTAAAATAAAATTTGATCGAATTCGTACTGATATAGATCCTATACGATTTTATTATCTAAATATGTATAACTGAGCATAATAAACGGCGCAGGCGCGAGACAACAGATCGACGGAGCCCGCATTTATATTAAACTGAAACAATTCACGGAGCGACGCGACCGTGAACGCATCCAAAAATACAGTAGTACGCTAACACAGAGGTCGTATCCCGAGTAATGTAACGGCAGAAACACTTCTCAATTCCTACTGGGAGCCGCTGCGGCGCCGCTACCCCGTGGCGCCCGCCGCGCCGGCGCCGCCCGCTGCAACACACACACACCGCTCGTTACCTACTGCTACTGCTCGTGGGTCACACAGGAAATATTTAGGGATGTTGCTACACTGTCATTATGAAATGTATTAAAACTTACTAACACAAACTTTTACTACCTACTAAAAATTAAAAGTTATGAAAACATTTGATACCGTTGCTACAATTTGTCACTAAATACTAACATTAAAACATTTTATAACTGCGGCGTGGCAACACCATTTCACTTAAAAACAATGTTGCATAACAGAATATTGTGGTATTAGCTATGCACACGTGCAAAATTTATTATTCTTTAAAATGGATGAGGATTAGAAAATTAACTGACCCATAATAATATCACTATCTTATAGTAAAATTTATGTCTATATTAGTTTCTGAAACAAAGCTTTTTGCCACTTATCTTATGAACTAGCTGCGACTTTGTCCGCGTTGAATTTAATAAAAAAAATATTGTCCAGTTATTGCGCAGTGGCTGCGCGCGGTACTGGGCAGTACTTGGACGTTGCATAATTACTTTACTTTATAATTCTAAATTGAAAGTAGCCTAAGTTACTCCTTATATCAGGTATTTGCCAGTGAAAGTCCTGTCAAAATCGGCAGAGCCGTTCCAGAGAATAGCCGGGACAAACAGACAGGCAGGCAGACAGACATAAAAATTCTAAAAATGTTATTTTGGTATATGTACCGTGTATACATACATGTGCATTTAAAAAAAAGCGGTTATTTCAATATTACAAGCAGACACTACAATTTATTTATTTGTATTGATTAAACCCAGGGTTTCTAAAAATGCAAAGGTTGTGTATATTAACAGTCCATTAGTTGTTTAGTAAATTTATAATCAGTAGTGTACTGTACGAGAACATTATATACAAGGGTTACTTACTATTTTCTTGGTCTGTTGTTTGGTCGTGGCGTCGAAGCGTTCGGTCGCTTGTACCAGACTGGTAATTGCCGCGCTGGGCCCCTGAAAATAATCATAATTCGTAATTATTACCTATAGATACAAAAAGAGGCAATTATATTGGACATTAGTAACTTTTATACTAAATTTATGTTAAAATATAAAATACTATGAAAAATGATAGAATATGACATACGGTATATTTAAATAACTAACCTAAAATTGTTTACGTAATTGTATTTTAAATGATGTATCATGACTATTGGTTAGTATTAGAAACATAAATATAGTACAATCTAAACTAAACGATTAACATCAAGTTGGAAAAAGTGTTTTTTCGTGTTAAGTAAATAAAATAAAACACATACCAAACTTAAGCATATTCCAGTCAAAAACGTAATCGTATGTGAAGCCCTGTCGGTGGAAGAGAGTGCGGAACAACTGGCGAAGGTGGCCGTAGTCAGGGCGCTCTTCGAAACGGAGCCGCCGACAATATTTTAGATACAGTTGGAATTCGATCGGATGGTTCTGGAAATTGTGTTTAAATTATAATAAGATTCTGTGTATTTTTTTATTAGTTTCTGTACAATTTTTAAATAGTTTATGTAATTTTTACTTACTTTCTTTCTGTACAATTTTTAATTAGTTTCTGTGCAATTTTTAATTACTCTCTTTCTGTATAATTCATAATTAGTTTCGGTGCAATTATTAATTTCTTTCTTTCTGTACAATTTTTAATTAGTTTCTGTACAATACGATACAATACGTGCCAAATTAATTGAGAGAACAGATGTAGAATATCGAATTAGTTAAAGTTGATGTGTAAGCTCGTCCCCGTATCAACAATAGATACGGAGGTTATTGGAGCAGTAAACAAACAATGCCTGTTAGAGTCAACATTTTCTGTTGTATTTCATGTCATGTCAACATATCATGTTGTATATATAATTTAGCCTTCCCATTTCGACTTCAAATTCAAGGTCTATCTACAAGGAGGCGAATTCGGCCTAAAACGGTATTTTTAAGGGAAAAAGATGTACACCACGGCTCTGCTTAGACGATACTACGGCGTATGACGGAAAAACGGAGTTAACCATGAATACTATTTAAACGATCTCATTAGAATACTTCAATCTTTGAATAAATGTATGTAAACTTCATTCTCGTCAAATACACAGCATGCTTACATATTTGAATGAATGAAAATTTTATTCCCATATCTAAAGCACATATATATCTGAATGGTACTCTTGCAACAAAAAATATCGTATAATGTTCAGAACATATACATAAGACTGGCGAAAGAAAAATTGATAATATTAATTAGCAAGTCCTTCAAAAAACTAAAAAAATATCTCATGTCCAACATGTCCATGAGATTAAGGACTACTGCCCCTTTTTCTAACCAGTGTCAATAAAAAGGTCCACAAGTGTTCAACACGCGGTGGACGGCCATAGCAAGTCCCCTAATAACCCTTATTATAATATATATTCAATCTGGAACTAAGCCCGGTTTATGGCAATAGGCTCACCACCTATTCCATGGGATTTAAACGTAATAGGTAAAACGTGGCAGTGTACTACACTCCTCTGCCTAGCCCTTCGGGGATTACAGGCGTTACAGTGTTATGTATATTCCCATATATCTCCGTACTGCAACTATTGTGCCAGGTGGATGGTAAAATAGGAATTAAATAAAGATAACATAACATAACAAAACTTATTACAATGTTGAACCATAACTTATTACATACTTTACACAATTCGTCAAAAGGTGTTGATAGTTTTTTCTCAGATATTCTCTCATATTTCTGGCGTTTGGTGGCTGCTTTCAAGCCCTGCCAGGGCAGGCTACCACGGTTGAAGTACATTAGCACATAGCCGAGAGACTCCAAGTCGTCACGTCTGGACTGCTCAATACCCAAATGTGTGTTAATTGATGCATATCTCGCTGTACCTGAAAGTAGATGTGAGTATCATAAATATTTTTACAACAGTAATATTAACCCTCATAGTTCTGGCAGAAAATAAGACCACTAAATGGCTAAAATACAAATACATGTAACCTGAGTACTATTGGAAAGTTAAGTCTCTTGATACTTTAGACACCACATTACGCAAATGGACCCAGTTACTATAAGGAAAAAGTACTTAGTCATTGGTGGAACCTTTATGGTGATTTTAAAAGTGTTAAACAAATTCATTTGTAAGGAAACATAGAAGAATCTTGGCATTGTTTTAAAAACCTACAAAACTCACTGTAGTAGCAGCAATAGTGCTATCTAATAGTTGAGCATATCATGTTACATGAACTACTAACATATACAAAGTAGTTTTAGTTAAATAGTAATATTATAAACAGTCAACAAATATTAAAAACCATTAATAGTAATTATTATTAAATACTACTGTTACAAGCAACTGTGAGTAAATATTTATAAGACTTAATTACTGTGGTGCAGTAATGATATTGATTGAGGATGTCTTTATTTTTAATAAATGGCGTCAGAATTTCAATTTTACTTCCTCAATTAAACAAAATAAGTTTTATTCGAAAGCATCTAGTACTCTCCAATAATATTAAAGGAACAATTGACTGCCTCTTTGGTGAAGTCTCGACTCGAAGTCTGGAATTGTCCCGGTGTATGGCAATAGTCTCACTACCTATTCCATGGGACTTTGTTTAACTGGTGAAATGTGGGAGTGCACTACATGTGTACTCCTCTGCCTACCCGTTCTGGGATCACAGGCGTGATATTATGTTGATGTCACAATTAAAGCATCTTATTATACAAGTAGTAACTGAAATATTATTTTATATTTACCTGTTAAATTCTTGTTTTCTCTGTAATGGATATGTTGCAAAGTTCGTGGATCTCTATACTTTTTAGCTAGACCAAAGTCTATTATGTACACTAAATTGCCTCTTTTACCAAGGCCCATTAGGAAATTATCTGGCTTAATATCTCTGAAAAACAAAACCACATTACATATAAAATGTTACTATTTCATAACAATACCTATTTTGATTTTTCATTATAGTCTCTCAAGATATATCAGTATCTATATTAATAAGTTCAAAGCACAATTATGTTAATTTCACACTAATTTGATATAAATATAACAGCTTTATTCAAAATAAACAAATTTAGTTATTTGATTTTAGAACATTAACAAAACTAATGTCCCATATACACTGGACACAAAAACATCAAATTAAAGTAGCATAGCTGACTCATAGGTGGATCTGATAAATATTTAAGAGTATGTAATTACATCAGTCAAGGTTACTTCTGCATGGATTTTATTGTTGGATAACACAGGTAGAATATTATTCCAAGGAAACATTTCCATTATTCCACTGTGGATAATATGGAACAGCAAATTGCAGAAGAACATGAAACACTAATAACCATTGTCTATCAAATAAGATTAATCAGTACTAATTAAAACGCAAAACAAAATTCTGTTACGGAAATTTTGAATTATAAGTACATTGTCTAGGCATATGTAAACAGGTTACTTATCTGTAACCTCTGGCGACCTAATGTCAGTCAAACTGCCATGACCATACATAACAAGACTGCATTGTGTTATCTTTACATACCTATGGATAAAACTCTTGTGATGTATATCTTCGATGCGAGAAATAAGTTGATCTGCGAGAAGAAGCACAGTCTTGAGGGAAAAACGGCGAGAGCAGAAATTAAACAGATCTTCCAAAGAGGGGCCTAGTAACTGCATTACCATAACATTGTAATCGCCTTCAGAACCACACCATTTTATTGCAGGAATACCAACTGTAATGAAAATAAAAGATATGTAAGACCCTATGCTAGTATCTATATATAATCTATTAGTACAATATTTACAGAGATTTTATTAAACTCACTGTTTCTGGACATAAATTTTGCAAAAATGTAAATGTAACATCAGGCCGGTAATCCCACGAAGGGGTAGGCAGAAAAGTGTAGTACACTCCCACAATTCACCCATTACGTTTAAGACCCATGGAATAGCTTATGAGCCTATTGCCATACACCAGGCACAATTCCAGACTCCCAAGTCAGTACTAGAAATCCTAAATTAGAAAAATCCAATAGTACCCTACCCGGGATTTGAACCCAGGACCTCCCAATCAGCAGTCGCGTTTGCAACCACGTAACTAAAGACAGTCAAAAAGTTTAAACTGCCAAAAAATAGCATAAACACTTAGAACTTCAGTGACAATATATTTATTAATATTACATTGTCATACCAAGTCCCTCATGAGAAAGGCTAAGAGCACCAAATGTCAAATATCACTATCCTCACAGACCTGACATGCTTTTACTAGGCTCATCCTTCATGAAAATGGTTTTTGTCTTTACATTTACGGTAAATTTGGAAAACACTATTATAAAATAACAAAAACCTCTTTTATGACATTATGCTTCTTAAGGTAGGTTACAATATAACTTGTATTATTGAGAAGATAGATAACAGAAATATATATTAATGTAGTAAAAATAAACTATTAATGCCAATGACACCCTAAACCCCAAAGCAACCCTATATCATAACTATTTAAGTATAACTATGAAAGTAACATTTTAATTGACAGTCCAATGCTAACAACAATATGAACTCAATTTGGATAGTAGACAAGGAGCTAGAAAACTCATTGAGAATGTACAAATTCCCTACCTATGGTTATTTAATTTCCTACATATAATTATTTTGTGCTTTAAATTAATGCATAAGTTTTAAATTTTTAGTCACTTAAAATGTCATGAGAAAAAATATCACACTATTATTTTCCTATGTGACTACATGTTCTTAGAGATGAAGATACTCACTACTTCCTTGCATAACTTTGTAGAATTTGCTTTCTATGTGTAACTGTGGGTGTCTTGTCTTTATACATTCTAATTTGATAGCTACCTCCTCCTTTGTCACAATGTTGGTTCCTGAAAATTTGAAAATCAACATATCACTACGTTTCTTATTGAGCAGTGTTGAAGATAATTCTGTAGATATGGTGGGACAGCATAAATAATATCATCCCTCCATCACTGAAGAACGAAGTGATAATAAAAAAAGACTTTTACACAAGATAAATTACTATAAAAAAATGTATTTCACAAAATTAATTAATTCGGAAATTAACATTAAGAACTCGTTATTTTATTCATTACGCAAAATTTGCTTAGCCCAAATTTAAAGTCATTAATTAAAGCTCCTCATGAATTTTTACCATTTAAAAATTAAATAAACTTCTAATTTAACCATGGCCGAATTTGTTTAGAAACAAACTACATAGAGAATCACATGTAGTTGATCAATCTAGAAATCATTTGACGTATACCATTTTCGTTATTAAAACTTATGTAAAAATTTCTAGGAAAATTGTATTTTTTAAATCGTCACTACACCAGGAATAGATAATAACTATTTCGAAACAAAAAAACGCAGCTGGCCTAGAATAAAGTAACCATCTTTCTTTGTTTACAACGACTTCCTCTGCACTCACCCAAGTAAATGTCTCCAAAGGATCCTGAGCCAATCTTACGTCCCAACCGATACTTATTACCGACACGAAGTTCCATTTTGAAATTCTGCATACTGACATGAAATAACTATATCACTGACCACTGATTCATTACAGGACGGCCATATTTGCGCTAGACGCAGATCTTTGCTCGAATGAACTGTGTAATTATTCGTGGTATTAGCGATGAAGTATACCTAATCAATAATCAGTTGTTTGACACTTAAGGATTAAAATCATAATATGTAAAAAGTTCTATTCACAATAAAATTTTAGAAATGCAACTTCAACATATTACAGGACAACACACGCATCTATGAAGAATTTTTGTATCTCGTTGAATCTCAACTCGATCTCGTTCTTGGATACAGACTGTAACTAACCAGTGTTTCCAGTAAAATAAACTTTTATTTTTGTTTATGGTCAACATAAAAAAATAGATAACATATTTCATACACATTATTTACGTATTAGAAGCTTACTCTAACATGTGTTATGGTTTACTACCAATATTAAATGAAATGTTTTATGAAATCAAGGGAAATTTATAATGTACAAGTTTTTTTTATTTGTATTCACTGTAAGTACCGATATAATAGGACACAGATCCTTAGATATTTAATTTGATTTTTTATTGTCGTCAAATGGGTCATACAATAGAAAATGGTCAACCGACCAATAATAGATTTTATTCTTTAACAAATTATTTTAACCTTATAACATAGCCAGCTGCATATTGCCATAGTATTGATAAAATGTTGACACATCTATGACCACTTTTACATGAACGTACAAGATGCCAAATCAAGAAAGAAGTTTCTGATATTATAATATTAAATATTAAGACAGACCGTCAATACCTATTAAAAACTTGGTAACAGTTATATTTATTAGAATTTCCTAATAAACTACATGTCACTGGAAAAATAAATAAATTATATTAGTTCGATGTGTGTTTGAAGGGTACGCAAAATATATTAAATAACTGTAATCCTATTTATGTATATACACAAGCTTTGATACCTCTAAAATTTATATAAATGTGAAACTTTTGTGCTCACTTGTTAAAATTTTTAAAGCGTACGGAAATATAATGTTACGCGAGGAACAGGGCGAAAAAGTCGTAAGCGCCGTGCAGAACACGTAACTTGTGCATTCGATTGAAATACAATGGATAACACAAAATTTGTTTTGAATAATTCTTTCTTTTGTGTTATGTAAATGCGTATTATACGATTCGTATGTAGGTATGTTTTCGCATATTTTTCACGTTTGATATTTATTAGTTCGTCATTTTCCATAGTACTTTTATACGGTATATTTACGTACCTACTAATTTAATTGCATAAAACTCAAATAAAATTTAAAAGCAGAGAGACAAAGCCGTTGCTAATACGTGTACAATAAGATATGTGGCGGTCCTTATTGACCAGATTTAATGATCGACAGCCAACGTGCACTGCGAATTTCCATTTTTCCTAGCACCTAAAGGCAAATTTGTGTCCGTGCGGTAATAAAATCTTTGCTCCATGATAATGATAATAATTTACATAGGATAAATTAATAATAAAAATCTTTCCAGCCACATATAAACAATAACAAATTTCAATACAATCGTGTGTAAGCTCCTCATATACTTTATATGTAGGTATATATTTTATTATAATTTTTTGATCTTACTCAACATTTTCATTCTCTTTCCCATTATTGACATTTAAACGTTTTCTTTTTGACTAATACGTAAATGTTTCCCTATTTTTTTGTTCTCTAGGACTGCTACTCATAGGTCACAATCTATAATATAGGCCCATTTTGATCATCATGGAATTATGTACTGGCGTAAATTACTTTCGTTTTTTTTTTCGTATGTTTTTTCAGAACAGTTTAGGATAATATACTTACAGAAGTCCTTTTTCTTCAGCTCCCTTCGATCGCTAAGGGCTTGTGAATAATACAAGTTGCAATGGGAGAATTAGGTTCATAAGATTTAGAAATGTTGATCATCTCAGCAACCACTTATTTTCTGCTTTAAAAATATACTTTAGCTTAACTTTTATTAAGTAGGTGTCATATTAGCCATAGCCATATTTCCGTTATGTCCGCTTTGAGCTTTTCTTGAAGAACTCCATGTCGTAAATTAAATACTTATTACTGTCGTAAATAACAGAACAGTTCATTAGGTGGGTATATTTAAAATTTTAGCTTATGTTGTTAACGTTAACGTAATATCACGCTTATAATCACCGAAGGGGTAGGCAGAGGAATGTAGTCTACTCCCATGTTTCATCGGTTACGTTTAAGTCCCAAGGAATAGGTGGTGAGCTTATTGCCATACAACGGACAGAATACCAGACTTCGAGTCAATACTCGAAACTCTAAATTAGAAAATTCTAATAGTACTCGACCCGGGATTTAATCCCAGGATCTCCCGATCAGCAGTTGCGCTTGCAACTACTCCACCAACGCGGCAGTCATGTTGTGATATTAAAAAATTACTACGAGCGAATGTAAAGGTGTAAAATTAAATAACTGTATATTAAATTTGCTCATAACATTTAATTAAATCTATTTTATACCGTTATTTATCGGGTATTTGCCGTGTCATTTTTAAAATATATCATAAATGTTCATGACTTAATCTAAATCACAATGTCCGTAACACAAGAACGTCTTTATATATGGTGCGACAAAGATAAAAATGCAACTTAGCAAATATTTTTACTTTGCAGTATAATATAATAAAATATCTGAACTTATCTAAATTCTCATACAGTACATATCTACTAACATTAAAGGTAACTATAAATCTGAGATTACATCATGTTACATTGAATAACATTAAACGATACTCGTATCAAATAGGTATAACTTAGACAAACCGATCAAATAAACTTAGTGCTGACTTAGGTCACACTCACAACGTCATTGTAAAAAAAATTGGCGATTGTTAAACATTATATATTGACACGAATAATTGTGTGTTTTGATTTTTAACCAGCAACATCCTACTATCCTTCGAATAACTCAACTTCTGCATGCTTTTCAGCGTACATTTTACGAACTGTCAAATAATAAAAAAGAATTAATGCCATCTATGACAAAAGTAACCATATTAATTTAGCAATGTAACCGACTGAATGTTTTACAATGTCCTCACATATTTGCCTTTAGTTGTTCTCTGTTCGTAAAATCTTATGAAACACGATTTAAGGTAGTAAGATTACTGCTGGTTTACAAATTGACCTGTAGTTTTAGTTTTAATTATTTTCTCATTTACGTCTAATTGGCACCACGGGAGAGATCTTCATTCTAGCATGCAATGCGACCTGCATCGAGATCTTGCTTCAGGAAGTATAATATATATAATAACATATGTATTTCTAAAAATAATTTTATCCCCGTTGCACTTCATGTAATAAAAATATTTAATTAAATAAAAATATACCTTGTCATTTCTTCGAAGCTTCATAAATTGGACATTTAGTTTAGTAATTTTTTGCGTTTGCATTGTAGTTCTTATTTTATGCAAATAACTGTAAATTTTATTATTGAGTTTTTACATGTTTAATAGATTTTAATCCTTCAAATTACGTATATATATTAGAAGAGAGCTTTGGTAAATAGTATCTAATGTACCACATTTGTTTACATTGTCTACAAAAATATAATCGTAATGAAACATTCCTAAGTTTGCCAATATCTAAATGATTTGACTCATTTGCGTAGGTACATGCCACGGATAATTAGTTAACGTTTGATATTAACATAAATCATTTGTTTAATGAATAGCGATAATACATTTAAAATATCTACTTAATTTTTTGAATAGCACTAACATATATATTTAACATAAATAAACGTGAGGCCGAAAAAGGTATAAATCAACCTGTTTACTCAGGATTTTCATAAGCATAATAATTATGTTCTCTAAGGCATACGTTTGTTAATATAAAGGTACGTTTATTAGAAATAGATGCAAGTCAGTCATTTCTCGTTAATGGTTTCCGTCGGTTGTCTTTAGGCGTGTCATAGGCATCCTGTCGCGCTCACTGTGCTGTGCTCCCGGTCCCGATCACTTGGCTCGTTGTTGTTCTGTTCTTCGCGATTTAAAACGAATACGGGCTCTACGTTTTCATCGTCACTGTTAAATCTGAAACAATTAATTGGGTAAAAAATCGTACGTGATAATATTCAATGTATTTTGCACTTGCGTTTATCTTAATTTTTTCTGTTTTTTCCATTGAAAATAGAAAGATGATGAAATAATGTCGCTAATAAATATATTAGCGACATTATTTCATCATCTTTCCGTTTAGAGTATCTTTCTCATTTCTGAACACTTGTTGCCATTGGTATAAATGATTGGAACATTTGGTTGGAAAATATATCTTTCTCTAGAAGAAATAAAGTCTATAAATGTACTTACTGGTAACGAGGAACTTCACCCCGCATGGTGCATATTGCGTTAGTCAGGGCTTTCACATAATTTTTGGCAAGGGTCAGAGTCTCAATTTTCGATAAACTCCGGTTATCTTTCTTCACGTGAGGAATGACGCGCCTGAGATCCTGAAAAAAACATGGGTGTTGTAAAATAACATTCCCATTATAAAGTAACAAAAGGATTTCACGTATTATAGTGAAATGTATCATGTGATTTTAAATAATTTTATAGCACTCCGGGTTTAATAAACTTTCATATGTATATTAGCGTCAAAGCAAACATAGCAAATGAAAAAATTATATAACGCAACTCATCTAATATATTAGGCAACTTCTGGTATTATAAACAAATTTATAAATAAAAAACTAATATGGCGATAAAAAACATACCTCAAAAGCTCGGTTCAGAGAGTGCATTCGCATCCGTTCACGCTCATTACTTTCGAGCCTGCGCAAGTTGCGCTCGCGGGCTGAGATGCCGCAGCGGCGGCGGCGGCCGGGGCCCGGCGCGGGGCTGCTAGCGGCGCCCGACGACGACGACCCCGCGGCCGCCCGACGAGGCCTGCACACCCGACGAGGTGCTTGTTCATCACTACCGCTGCCACTATCGTAAAATTCTGCAACTAATGTTTGAACATTGGATTAAAATTTTCATTTTGTCTCGTGCTTAATTTTACATAAATAGCCTGTCCACCGACGCACAGTAGCTTAGGCGATATGAGAAGTTGTGATTTGCGATTCGTAATCCGTACGCCCAGCATGGGGATGCACACCCAGGCCTGCAGCGGTAAATTGAGAAAGACTAGTGCATGGTGGTACAATTTATCAGGATCTGTCAGTAACCGCGAATTAATACAACAGTGGTTCTAAATTCAAGTAACCTTGATTACTTATTTCTATATTTTAGAGACTTCAAAGAAAAGTTTATACATATTAATTATGATATTAAATACCTAATAAAAATAAGTTAGGTAATATTATACGCCAATATAAGTAGCAATTTACATAGAGTAATAAATAATAATATAACTGTCATATTAAACAAAAAATAAGAAAATATTGTGACTAAATATTATTTTACATTTTAAGGTTGAACAATATGAGATAACAATAGTTCATTCATTAATATCATTCGGTAAAACTTTCAACGGCGCATGTCAAGAAATATAGGCAATTTTCAAAAATGGGCAGAGCAATAATGAAAGAGAACATCGAAGTTTTTCACGACGTTACATGCCTTGCAGTTCGCATTAATGTTCTCTGCAACCGGTGATTCTGCCGGCCGTCTGTCCGTCGGAGATGAGACTTGTGTTCAATAGTGGAACGATTAACAGCTTGATGAAGTACTTATTTACATGTAAATTTAGTGTTAACATTATTTAAAGGTAATGAATCGTTAAAGTATTTCGCAGGTTTTGTTAGCCGAACAATAAGCCATATATTCACAATTCGTTTATAAAAATGTAAATAAAGTATTAATAGTCAACTCCATTTATTTAAAATTTTGTACTACAATGATATATAATACCCGGAAATAAACGTTCCATTTTTTGTCAAAAGTTTCACCACGCCTTATCGCATAAAAACCATCAAAATTCAAAAGATCGATACTCGCTGCTTTCCTTGTTATCACTATTCAAATCACGAGTAAACGTTTCTATGTTTTGTACTACAACAGACACAGCCATTCTTCAAAGGTTTTCTTTCCTTTTTATTTCTCTTCATTTCCTTTTTTCTTACTACTATTAACTTTGTTTTCATGTACCTATATTATACGAATATTGCACAAATGTGTTGGAGATACAATATCTTAAACGCCAACTGTTCGCTATCTCTACTGCTACAATTTTTAATCATTTTAGTACATAGGCGCCTCTGATGAAAGCTATCCTGCCCTGTCCTCGGCTGTCATCCAGCTTGAGGTACGTCATTGATCTTACTTCTACTGCGAACATATATATGTAGCTCGTACCTAGTACGCTGAACCACCATGAAGTAGCGCGCTAGCCATACTAGCCGTACGCACTGGTTGGAAAATTAGTTTTTTTAATAATGTGGTGCTCATGATAAGATTGTGTTTATCAGGGGTGGTCCATGTCGAGCAGTCTACTAAGGCTGACACTGATGATGTAATCACGTAATGTATTATGTTAAATGTAAAACTTGTTATGATTGGGAAAACCTATAGTGCAATGTACTCGCCCCATTTTGTCTGATCTAAAAAATATTTTTCTGAGCGATCGCAAAATAATAAAAAGACTTGTCGCTCTTGACATTTTGTCGATAACGTGGGCGTCCAGCACATAGATATATCTGAAAGGCTAGCTTTCCATTGATATCGATAAACATAATCGTTATCGCGAACACGTCACAACTACTTGCCGGAAGAGCTTAGCGATTGCAAAGCTGGCACCAGAACAGAGAGAGGGCCCTTGAATTTGTGCAACAAGTTTGTATGAAACTCGGACGTTACGTGACGCGACTCTACGCTTGATAAAGTATTTGTGTAAGAGCGCGAGTGCAGACTAATCGATTTAAACGCTCGGCTACGGGCGATTTTGTAATGCTCTTATCAGCCTACATGTATTTGACCCACGTTTTAGGTGCACGCTTGCAAAACTTACTCTGTTTCATGGAAATTTGCTATTATGTGCATTAATCGAAATTAAATATGATAAGGGAATTGTCGCTGAATATGTGATAATCGAATTGTATCTAAATAAGAGCACCTTTATTATAATTCAACGTATCACCAGTATAGATTATAAATTCATTCATGTACTCGTACTTACTAATCAGTAGAATTACAATGCCGTAAGCCTGTATGACATAATATGTAGAGTAGAACGTAGTCTAGTTAATTCATACATACATATATAAGTACAAATATATGAAAATAGTAAGTTACTACGACAAATATGGTGTTTTCGGGTCTACTGCCCCGCACGTTATTAGTTCATCTATTCAAAGTGCGTAGGTACTGTGTAAAAATAAATTCAATCGACTAGATTCGCCTTCAACTGCATTAATGCACTAAATAATAAATAATATTTTTATTCGTTATTGTAATTTTTTACATTTGTTTTATGGATGTGTTTAAGTAACCTTTATTGTTTTTTGTCGCCTCGCGTCCATAATTAAAATTGTAAATATAAAACAGGGATTTTTTGGTCATTTTTCAAAAGTGCGATCTTCCTTGTACCTACAGCACTTTAAGTTATCAGTACCTACCAGATGTATTTATAGCATCATATATTTATTTAAATTTATAAATCTGCGATACATTAAGTATTATAATTAATATGCAAATGTAGGCTGTTACAAAATTAAAAAATAACTGAATATACTTTCTGTCGACGTCTCTACAAAATGGAAATTTTAGTTTCGTTTTTAATTATTCATATCTAAGTTGTTTATGTTCGTGTACTTACTTGTTTTTGTGTCTTAATTATACTAAAAACGTACAACACACAGAACTCTAGCTTTAAGGTGTGACCGGGTCTCATTAAAAATATGGGTTGGTTTTTTCGTATTGATATAGGTAATATACGCAAATCTGGCCTCCTGTAATAATTGCAAGCCACGCTCGTGCCTAAGACGTAAAAAATGTTGCTACAATACAATTATGCTTGCATTAAGAACTACAACTTTCTAAAATATAGTTATGTTTATACATTGAAGCTTTACCCTGATTGTTGTAACACGTGACAAATAATTATCTGGGACAAGAGACATACCTCCAGCTTGTTCAATTTTCATGTCGGCATCATCTGGTTTGTTATCGTAGTACTCGGAGGTGTCGTCCTCGTAATACAGCATCATTTGATCTGGCGACGCGGCCTCCGAGCCGCCGCCCTCGCCGCTCGCCCACTGGGGCATCGTGAGATCTGAAATATTATATGAAACGTATAAGTCTCGTTAGTTAGCGGATATGGACATATGTGACAGGAAATAAGAGTGTTATTAACTACTACTGATAGTACTAATATATAATTGTATAATTATATACACACACGTGTGAGTGTATATATATATACGTACGTAACATCACGCCTATAATCCCCGAAGGGGTAGGCCGGGAGGTGTAGTATACAACCTCGTTTCACCAGTTAAGTTTAAGTCCCATGGAATAGGCCTATTGCCATACACCGGGCACAATTCCAGACTCCGAGTCACTACTAGAAATTATAAATGTATAATTATATAGAATTACTTATATACTACTAATACATGTACAACTATGTAGTATTACTATATTTACTACTATTATATGTACCTACTACTAAAACCCACAACACCACTACCTATATTAGATAGAGTTATTGATTGAACGGCCCACAATGTTTTTCCCTACTCGCGCATACTGTTTTATATTTTGCTATTGTTATTGTATTGCTGTTTTATATTTCGCATAGGAAAAGGATAGCGTTTTAATTGCCATGGGAAAAACATGAGGACCACATTTGTGCAACAATATTGAGGTATACAATTATTGTAAATAATTGGGACAGGTCCATTGTACCTATATAATATCCAGCTAAATTTGTTATACTCACCACCTATTCCATGGAACTTAAGCGCAACTGGTGAAATGTGGGAGTGTACTACACTCTTCTGCCTACCTCTTCGGGCATTACAGGCGTGATGTTACGTTTTTCAAATTTGTTATATCTCAATGAATATGCTTAAATGCTTTTTACTTGTTCACTACATTGAGTTGACGTAAATCTCAAAATCTGAATGTGAAATGTAGGTAAGTCAAATTTCTGTTCAATTACGTTATAATTACTTTCTATCTATACAATTAAGTAATACTGAAATATTACGTTAAATAATTAGATAATATAAATGCCTACAATATTAAAAAAGGTGTTCAAGTCATCCGAACGTGTTACGTCTTAGGAGAAATCTTAAATAAATATGTTATGGTACTGGCCCAAATGCTTATGGTTCCAAAATATAGATTAAAAATTACATTATGATGTATTTGATAACTATCAATTTTAATTAAAGGCATTGTTTTAAAAATGTTACGTGTTAATTATTACGTGTGTAGCTTTATGAGCAGCGGGTGTGATAAGATTATACTATTGTCATTATTTATAGGGTAGTCATTAATAGATTAATATATCACGTCAGCTGTATTATATATTTGTCGGTTTAGCGTTAAGCCTTCTTCCTACGGCTCGTCAACGTATACATACATATATCACATAGAAATAACGTCTATAAATCATAATTAAATAATTTATCCACCTTTAAAAATATCTACGAAGAAATTCAAGTCGCTATTCGCCTTCGTCTAATTCTCCGTTCACTTCTCCACCACGCAACCGATTTTAATATGGATCTCGGTTAAACGAGAAAAACTGGTACACTTATTTATTGCGTAGAGTGTAAATATTTTAGATCAAAATTAAAAACTATAACGGTATTTTTAAAAACATTTTCGTATACTTGTGTTGTTAAGCCACCTATAATATTTTTAGGAAAGATATTCCAAAACACAGTAATTTACTCGTGTCACGTCAAATTAAGATTAAACAAAACTGTCTCACTTAAAATAGGCTCATACATAATAATACATATACATGAGTAGAAAATGATGAACTATGTTAGGTGGTATGTAATATCAGTATAAGGGTGCGAGATGAGATGTGACAAGGGCGGAGGCGGCTGGCGCCTCAGGTCGCTAGGCGACCGCGCGACTATACGGCGCCGCGCCACGAGTGACATCAACAAGTCGCTGCGATACTAACGGTATAATTGATCTTAATTGTATACCCGCTCAACGGACCGCCTCCGTCTGTCTACCGCCTCGTTCAGAACAAAAAGAAAGTCTATAGAAACATATATTATTGCATTTACACGTGTACAAAATTGGATTTACACTTTCTAGTTGTATTTGTACATTGTGTTTAAACTTCGTGCTCTCTGCCTACATATGTAGACGTGTACAAAATACCGCAAGGAGAAATTGATGAAATATTTTAATCCAAATGTTTACTTATTTCATGTATCGAATCCCAGCGAACGTTACTGTTCAAAAAATCTTAACTTCTCGCCTGTAATCAGCGACGGGGTAGGCAGAGGAGAGTAGTACACCCCCACGTTTCACCAGTTACATTTAAGTCTCATGGAATAGATGGTGAACCTATTGCCATACACCAGGCACAGATCCAGACTCCGAGTCACTACTAGAAACTCTAAATTAGAAAAATCCAATAGTACCCGGGATTTGAAACCAGGACCTTCCCAACAACCGCTCGACCAATGAGGCAGTCCATCAATAAAGAGTTGAAAAAAATTCATAAATAAAACACTTTTAATTTTTCTTTATATATAAGCAAGACAAGTAAAATAACTCAGTGGTGATGTGTTTAGTTTTTAAGCAAATGCCTGACATTTGATATTAAAGTGATACGCCGCAAAAAAAATACTTTACTCTTGGAAGGAACATGGCATAGCAATTTAGTTTACGCACAACACTACATACTGTGTAACCCAACTACAGTTTACTCCGTGTAATAAACTATACGATGTATTTCTACATTACCATCTCCTTCTGAAGATCACTTTTTGAAAGAGAGTTGTAAAGTGGGAATACTACACACATAATAAGAATATAACAAATAATTAAATATACCGACGCAAACGTTAGAAATATAATTAATTACAATTCAGGAAGTGACTTATCTAAATCGCACTGTAAACCTGCGGCCATGGTTTATCCGCGGGGTGGTCTGAGTTTGGTATTTTTTCGCCAACTATAATAATAATAATAATCGACCCATCTGTCATTCCACTGTTGGAATATGGGTCTCCTCTCATATTGAGAGGGTTAAGGCCGTAGTCTGCCAGGCTGGCCAAGTGCGGGTTGGCAGACTTCACACACCTCAGAAAATATTTTTTTTATTTTTTTGTTAAAGAGTCACTATAAATGTCTACACTATACC
>DWME01000448.1:0-33661 GCA_018244795.1 Parelbella ahira ahira | reverse complement strand
AGGTGCGCGCCATAGATTCGAACCCAGGACCCCCGGAATGAGAGGCTGAATTCTTAACCACTAGGCTACCACTGCTTTGAATAGGTGGTGTCCTATTGTCATACACCGAGCACGGATCAGACTTCGAGGCACTACTAGATTTTATAAATTAGAAAGATTCAATAGTATCCGGCCCTGACCGGAATTTGAACCAAAGACCTTCCGATCCGCAGTCGCACAGGCAACCACTTGACCAACAAGGCAGTTAAACACATGTCTGTACATAAAAATGTTTACATAATACTATCATCACCCGAGCACACGCGATCCTGTTTAATTCAAGTGGGAAATTAGATACGGATCTGGGATACGGTGGAATGTTTGAATTGATTTACCGCCGCGGGGGCACCGGCTGGGTGCGATGATTTAACCTTTTTATCTGGCTACCGATAACCGGGTAATTGATAACATGGACGGTTATACGCTTATAAAGTTTTGGTGTCTGGGTGCTTCTGTGCTTCCCTTTGTACTGTTTTGTTTGTCGGTGACTATTTTATTATGTGTGGTTATTTTTTAAGTGGATACCAGAACCTTATTCAGAAATAGTAAATAACACAAACCAAACCAATATGTAATACCCAAAGTGAAGTACTTACTTCCCGAACAGCGCCCGCGGTGTAATCGCGGGCGTAATTAAAGCTCCAGCAGTCGTAGCGTAAAAAGCATCGAACAAAACTCCACTCATTCCCGCACAATGAATAATGCACCCACAATTCGCCGGTCGATTTCACGGTCAAAAGTTTCGGGTTGCGCCGCGGCTAGTTCCACCGAAAATCGCCGACCGCGAAGTTAGTTAACACTTGTTAATCCTCAACTTTAAATTCGCGGCGACAAAAACAATCGTTGGGTAGACGCGGAGGGGTGAAAAAATTAGCCCGGCTCGTTACTCACGTCGGCGGTCCACTTTCGGACATTTCACGTTTAAATCTGCACCGCCTAATCAGCACTTGTGAGCTTTTTGTTGTGTTTTGCGAGAGTGTGCCAGTGGCGTGGATCGACACGGGTTGATTCTGTCCATAGCGTCGTAATGACGGTTCATAATTATTTAAAAAAAAAAAATTAAACAAGTAGGACGTCAATGCTACGTCGAAGCACGTGCCGCTAATATGTTTATCGGTTATAATTGGTTAGCGAACCTGACTGCTAAGCCAGTGGTTGTGAGATCCATATTTACTTTGGACAAAAATTCGTGTAAAAAGCACAAGATTTTTTTTATTTGGGTTTAAAAGAAATAACTCCAGTCATATCGTCTCCAACTGTCTGCAGCGCTTCAAATTTTAACCACGTACCAAGAATTCATAACTAGACCCTAATATTTTCATAATTACACAAATAAAATTAATATATTCCAGAGAAAGTTAATTTACATTTCTCGAAGAGCAGATAATTGTAGAGTTTTAGTTTAATTTTAATTCCATATATCTCAAACTCTCGAACTCTACCTGACGTTTCTAATGATATAGTAGCGTCAGCACAGAAATCTACATACTCATAATGAGACCCGCGCGGCTGACATCGTAATGTAATCAGCCCCTGAATTATGTGCGTCAACTTCCACTGAATGTAATTCCAAAACTTATAATTGCTTAGCTCAGAGTAATCGAGGACAGGTGTCGGAACTATGCGTAATTTATACATAATACTATGCTAAGTTTCATCGCCGTCTACATCTGTAACCTGCTGGTTTAGTATTTGACCTTCCAGTCCCGGGGCTCCTAGGTCAAATCCTGGTATGTAATACTTGTAAAATATTCGTTTTAACATTAAATATAGCATTCTGTAACGGTGAAAAAAACAGCGCTAAGAAAACTGCACACTTTGTAGTTCTGCGTAAAATTACTGCGTTAAAATTACTAACTTTTAACGGCTCATATCTGATCATTTATTAATGGATCAGTTTCCTCCATCAGACATCTACAGATGTCACCTCTCATCCAGCAAACAGCACGTAGTAGGGATGAGAAAGAAGCCGGTCCCCCCTTCTCTCACAGAATAGGCTTTCCTCACTCTTTACACATTTTTGGCCATTATTATTTGTTCATGTATCGGTCGTAGAATCGGCACTTATACTTATCATTTTATTTTTATAGTCCATCTTCGTTCACAGCGCTCCATGTCTCTTTCAGTCATAGACCCTATCCGAGTATAGACAGAGTGTGGTACACTCTCACGTTTCACCAGTTACGTTTACGTCCCATGGAACAGGTGGTGAGACTATTGCCATACACCGGGCACAAATCCAGGCTGCGAGTTACTACTAGAAATTTAAATTTGAAAAATGCAATGGTACCCGATCCGGAATTTTCATCCAGGACCTCCCTATCGGCAGTCACGCTAGTAATCACTCGACTGGCGAGGCAGTCAAATACTCATGTACTCGTACTTAGAAAATTAGTTATATTTTATGTAAGGACCAAAATATTCACTAGAAATATTATATTATGTATATGGCAAAGGAACGTTCACCGGGTCAGCTAGTAATTACACATTTTAATAAACTATACTAAAAGCAATTTAACCGTTAATAACATAAATTTTAAACTACTTTTGTATACAGAATGTTCGCA
Source organism: Parelbella ahira ahira (assembly GCA_018244795.1). Taxonomy (NCBI): domain Eukaryota; kingdom Metazoa; phylum Arthropoda; class Insecta; order Lepidoptera; family Hesperiidae; genus Parelbella; species Parelbella ahira. The sequence goes on along the minus strand of DWME01000448.1, from coordinate 31,055 downwards.
AGCACAGCGTCACAAAAAGGCTTTCGAATCTGTAGCGAAATTAATATTCTTCGGAGATGAAAGAAAAAACAGAGTTCCTCGGTGGGTCTGGCGGGCCGCCAGCGCCGTAGTATCGATGTCCATTAATTGTTCTTCTATCAGCGCTCCAATCGCTAATTGCTATTCTATCAGGAAATTCTGTTTCATATTAATAAGTTCCTCGTTTTTATATCACTTATATTTTTATATGCAGGCCAATTGTATCTACTTAATGATATGTATACGAACACAACCTGAGATTTACATTGCCAACTTATTTTTGTTTTGTGTTCATGTACATATGATTGTATAATTTTAACCCACAGACTGGATGTTTGAAATATTTTCTTTTATTATATTTTATGTGGAAATTATTAAGTCTGTTTACTTCAATACACACTTGACACTATTTAAAACTATATTACATTTGTTTTTTGGGTAATGCCAAAGTACTGATACTATATATGAAAATAAAGACTAAGAAAATATGTATTATTTTAAAGAATATTAAATAATTTATTGACATACGGAATAATGGGGAGTAAGTATATGTTTTATTGGCTTCATAAAAGTACTTGCCTTCTACTTTAATTAAATATTTTTAAGAAAATGCGATCATATATTGACACCATTTGTTATCACGTGTTATTGTCCTGATGGCATTATTATCCTGAATTATATTTTAAACCCTAGCGAAGACGCTTCAGTGGAAGCTTCTCTTACAACAGTTGCAACCGAACGACCAGAAACGGTTACAACAGTGGTGAAATGATGTCACGGAAATAGAAAGTCAACGAAGCAAATTTGGAAAAAAATACTCCCCAGATTCCGGTATCAGCGGATTCCACGGCGACTAAGGGATTAGTCGCGGAAGGGACCCGAGCCTGCCGGTTGGACGCCGGACAGATAACAATTAATCAATAGTGTGCGACGCACGGCCTTATACGATTCGATTCGGAATTGATTCAGCTTTTATTCAATGAATCTTTTATTCCCTTATAAGAAGTATACACATAAGTCTTACCCATGTTGAAAAATAAATAATCGATGTTAAACAAGAAGACTGTATAGGAAAAACATAGACACAATAACAAAAATATTAATAAGGATCTCGATAATGTTCAACAAAAAAAACTAATTATTACTATGTGCGTGTTTGTGTGTACCATATTTGTGTGTGTCTCTGTGTGTATTGTGTTTAAATGTATACAATATTGTTATTATTAGTCTTGGCATTTATAGCATATCTATGACTAATCAAACTTTATATTCCATGTGGGCGTTTTATTATGATTGTCACTTGTCTCGCACGAATAGGTAAATTGAAATAACTCATGAGAGAAGGCGGCGACAGCTTAGATTTGAGTCTACCATTTCACGGGCAAGCGTATCCTCTTCTCATTCGTATCATGAGAAGAACAGAGAAAAAGCACAAGTTGGGATCAGAGTTTCGGCTTGGTTTCAACTGAAACATGGGTTATTTTTTGCTTATTTTTTGTACGTACGGTAGGTTTCTCGATGGGTATGCGCAGAACACTATGCCTAATTTTTGCATCCTTACAGTCCTAACATGTTTGTTCTACATTTAAATAGCACAGTTTTAATATACATACATAGAACAACTAAATAAACACAACGAAAATCTAAGGATCACAATCAAACTCATGTTATGATCTCTGCTCTCATAATATCGTCGGATTACATTCATTGTGCCACGTCAGTACCAACAGAGCATCCCTGGAACACTGTGATTTGGGATGCCTTAAAACAGTCTACGTAGCGGTATTAAGGGAAATTGTTGCGCGATCAGGGAATTCGAATCCGTCCTGGATCGGATCGGATGTTCTTCGTCTCTTTCACTCCATGTAAAGCGATACGTAGTCTAAATCATGCCACTTTGGACGCTATAAAGCATTTATTCGTTCGGCTTTATTTCACCGATATGTCATTTTTTTTGTATCGCGTCTTCATGCGCAATACGTTTATGGGGTTTCTTTTGTATTTTATATTTGTCTGTTGTCTTTCATGGCGTATGTTTATGTAAATCTAAGAGTAAGTAGCGCTTACCGTTATATTAAGATCAACTTTTTGATTCCATAATAAAATATTAATTTATATGTGCGTAATTAATCGCAGATGATGGGATATTTATGATTTATTTACGAGCCAATGTAACTAATTTCCTTTTCAATATGATATCATTAAGACATTATTATTCTTATAAGATTCATAAGGAATTATCCAAAGATGAAATGATATCTGGATGGTTAGGACGCCAAAGTGTGCCACGGTGCCACAACGGCCGTGTAAGCTTCATCATCATAGTTACATTTAAGGCTTTGTGTTCACAATGCGAGAAGCGGGCACAGATGCGGGGGTTTGTCGAACGTGGGATTGTCGGAGAAACTACTTACTCTAAAGATTCAGAAATATATATTAGTCACTGCTCACATTTGTGAGCCAAAAATATTCTAGAGTCCGTTAATATTTTGTCTGATCATAGGTCAAGTCTATTATTACCTACATATAAAAAAAATTATACTATGATACAAAAGACAGCTCCAAAGATTTTTTTAACACAAATGTTTTTACGCAGTTTCTTTTTTTTATTTTCTTTGTTATCAATTTGTAATGGCGACATAACACGGCATATGTGTTCCGATTATACATCATAAATGTAACATTATCTACGAGTATTACGCAACGTGATCATCATTTCTGTAGTTGATCGCCGGTAACACTGATCATGATCAAAGTGGAATTCGATCATTTCACTAAGAAAATAAAAGCTTGCTCGTGGCGGTACTCATTCCGTTCCCGCTCACGCGCGCCGCCCCGCGGTAATACGCGGTGCGTGATACATTGCACGCGGTTTTATGGCCACTTGCGGCAATTTACCTGGAACTGTAGTGCTTTACAAATAATTAAGTGTACTCAAATCTCTTGAGCTTTTCTAGTCATATTTTTTCCTTTAGAGGTAATTCTCAAGTTGGAGTAAACATTTATTATTATTATTATATCATCACGCCAAGTCTCATACCGTATAGAATATACGAGTATACGTATAAATTATACAAAAAAATATAAAATATTCAGTGTTCTGTAAATTAACTGTGAAACTTTGCAATAATATCAATACGCTGTGCAACTCCAAACTCGTGAGCGGAGCGCAGCGTCACGGCTCTGTGTCCCTGCGCTGTCCGGGGCGAACGTCGCTACAGCTTTGTGGGCTTTGTGTCCGCTTATTACTTTCGACATTGACATTTTGAAATCGCAAAGATAAAGTAAGTTTATTTATATAATAAAGAAAACATGTTACATGATAAATATGTTGATGTCACACCAATTAGTCTCGTTTTGATTTTAGGAATATATTCATTTTCTAACAAATATGTCTCATTAGTTGGGACAGTACGTGAGAGCATTGAATTTATGAAGAAAATGAAGGTCCATTTTTATTGCAATTATATTGGTTTACAACATGTGTAACATTGATTACAAAATGTACCTATATTGAGCAATAATAATATGAAGCTTGTTAGGGTATTACAATAGAGTGAGAAGAGACCAAAATATTGGTGTTCTTAAAACAGTAACTGTTCTGAGTAAGAATCGAATCAAATATTGCGGGTGAAGTAGTCATTGCCTTTAAACGATCGACAAAGAGGACGAAACCGAAGAGTGGAGTTGATAAAAGAAACGAAGAATGAAATGTATGAAAGAAAACTACACGGTAAAAACACTCTTTATTTCTGAATGAGAACATTCAAGAAATTCCTTTTAGTATATTTAACCTTTTGATATCATTGCGTAGATATTAATCTTTTTTATTACTACCCCAACCGTATCTGTCTAGCTATTCCAAGTGCCTCTTTACCGAAACATTGTCAAAGTCGCTCTTGAAATACCAAAGCTTACTCGGTTAGTTCGGAGTCTTTGTGAGGTTGTCATAGACAAAAAATAATCGCTGAAAGCTCTATAGAAATACTTTGGAAATGTATTTGCTGATAATGGCAGAAATGTTTACAAGGTCGCAGCAATTCGTAGATAGTTCGCGAAATTACGAGTTTTATTTAATGCTGATGAATGTATGATGCGTAAGTCTAACATTAATTGTGTAAAATATGCTGAATGTACGCGGGAATGGTATATCATTATCATCATCCGCCTATCTCAGTCCACTGCTGGACATAGGCCACCCCCTGTCGCATCTAGCATCTGCCTGCCTGGGAATGGTACGTTACTCTGATATTTCAAAAGTTTTAAGTAATTCCATATTTATTCCTAATATTTACCTAAATAATTTAGGTATATGTATTTTCACTTGTTGTAGCGGTGAAGTAAAACATTGTGAGGAAACCTGCACCTCTTAATATATTTTTAAAGGAGTGTGATGTCTGTCAACCGGTGACGAGTAGGTAGCATGGCAGATTATGGTCTTAATGAAACGCAACGGAGACATGTAAATGTACAATTAGTTATTTTGTAAACGATTTTTAGATAATAACCACAATCGTTATTTGTAATGTAAGTATAAAACAGTGTACCGCATTAAGGAGTGTTAATTAATTACAGCGAATTGAAGGAATGACGAAAATTTGCAACTGACTCCTTAGTAAGCGAATAATTGCACATTCATAATAAACTGAAAGCAAATAATGAGGGAGGCAAAGACTCGCATATCTTGACCACCTACGTCAGATATTAGAGGAGCCAAAGTGTCCAAAAACGGCATGCATACATATATGAAGAAGATTTATGTGAAAGAAGCACCTTATATCGGTAAAGATACAGACATTTGACACTCTGTGCTCTTTGCCTACCTCGTAAGCATCTGGCATGACGATACAATAATGCCTGATCTCCTTATCAGTGCAGTCTCCTCACACGCAGTGCATCAAGATGCAATCGTGGCAGCCATTGATTAGCTCCATCCACTGCAGTGCGTAATATATCTCAGTGCGACATCTAATAACCTTGTCGTAATTATATCTAATAATAGACATTTCATAGTAATGCAATAGCGACATGGAATATTCCTTGTAATTGGTAATACAGTTAATTGATGTTAATCGAACACTCAATACCACTATGATGTGATTTATATGTTTTCACCCAGTTATATTATAATGTAAAATGTATATATATTAAATTATTGTTAGTATATTGTCACGTTGGTCCCCTTACGGTGTAGGCAGAGGCCAGATTCAACTACTTTAGCCAAATAGGTCCGACACTAGGTGTCGAGGAAGCCAGAAGTCTTCGAAACCGGCATGCGATGAAGACACTGATACACGTAGAAGAAGCGCCAATGGTCAATTAGGATATGCATATTTGTCACTCGGTGCCCTCTGTTTACCCCATAAGAGAAGGCAAGTAATAATAATGACGACTTAATACCAGGGGTTAAACATTTCGTATACATCAAAAGTCAGGGGCACATTCTCCCTCGTGGCTATCTGCACTGATATTTGTCAGCACGACGTAATCTACGCTTATCGTAGCCGCCGCATATATTTTTCCGTGATTCGTCGAGGCGTGCAGATGTATTGTAAGATGTATTTGAAATTTCTTACGGTATACCACATTTTTATAAGCTTATGTGTACATGACATCGTATAACTTACATTTTTATACTAAAAGGCACATTGCAATATTGGTTGAATTACCAAAATGTCTTGTCTTGCTAGTTAACGTACTTTTTAACGTTACGTTTCAAAAATCCCATGTCATATCATACCTTAAACACGTTCGAACGGAGCTTATATTCCACAGTAAGCACGTATGCGATTTGAAGGTATATGACAAATGCTCGAATTACAAAGCCTTGGAAGTGTCAAGTGAAATTCTAAATAATTAGCAAAAACAACACTGGTGTTTATTCCGCGATTTCATAATAATAATATCATCGCATGCAAACATCACGACAGGTTCGTTAGTGGATATGCAGGGAGCAGCGAGTGCCAATTATCTTTGTCTTTAGAGGCCTGACGTACTTCTTTAACATTCTATAATTAAATCAAATCAAATGAAAAATTAGTTCAACACAAAGTATAAAACCAAATACATAAGAGTGAAGACATGATGTTGTCGTTTTATAATACAACATCATATTTGTACCAGCTCGAGGCCCATTCGCAGCGTACATTTGTCAGCGTGAGATAATCCGTGCTTATCGCGGTCGGCGCATATTCGGTCACGCGCTGACATTCCTTGCGCGCGTCGCCCGGACGTGCTGTTACGCTAAAGGGCCATGTTCTTGCGCTGGGATTTTGTTTAACTTTATTTATTTGCACTGTCATGTTTTCACACAGTGGGTGGACTTTGCCTATTGGTATTCGCAGCTAGTCAACTCACTTGAAGGGTAAGAATCTGTGGTGTTTTTGGAACAAAAAATAGTAAATTGTATAAAGTCGCTTGTTCGAAACTTGGATTAAAACAATAACATCCTGATTTTTGAATAATTTAATTTTTCATAGTGGGTTGTTAAAAGCGCTATTATTCTTAAATCCAATAACTCATTACACCAATTGATAGTGGCTGTACAATGAGGCTAAGTTAACTACGTCCCCGGTCCAGCGCCGGGGGCTCGTGCCCGTCCGGCCCTTGGTTAATCGCAATCGCGGCTGCAATTAACTGTAATCGCGTGACGTAATGAGATTGTGATCTGTAAACGAATCTCACTGAGCTCAAAGCATTAATAACAAATTTCCTTATTTAGTGAGTCCAGTGGGTCTAGTCTATATGATTAGCTTAATTCAATGAATTGATTCTCTTGTTATAACATAACATCACGCTTGTATTCCCATACAGGTGGGGAGAAGAGTCTACCACATTCTCACGATTTACCAGATATGTTACCCGTCCCATCATGGAATATTGGTAAGAATATTCCGATAAACTAGGCTCAAGTTCATGCTCCATGCTATTACAAGGAATTTCAAGTTGAAAAATATCCAATAGTTTTTGCATTTCCATTATGTTGCTTCCATATAAATTTTATTCCCTTGTCAGCAATTTAGGTGTGTTTTTCATTATTAGCAGCCTACTCCCGTCCACTGCTGTACATAGGTCTCACCGATGGCACGCTACAGTCTCCATTACAACTTTCGCAAAAACCGTCAATCAGTAAAATTATTATTAATTTATTTTTAATACACCGTGCACCGTTAAGTCAGCTCCTAGTTTTTGCAGACTTTCGACTTCCTTAATAGTCAATATAAAATCTAAATATTTGGTCGAGATAGATAGTTAAGGTCTTTCTCGCCATCTGCATTCATCAACATTGGCGATGTATATCAGTGCAATTACTTTATTCTCATTTGCAACTCACAAGGTAATAATGACGCGTGGTAACGTCACTGGGTTTTAATATGGTGCTGCCTTCACGCCCCCAACAGAATTACAGCCAGTTCGGACCAATAATGAAATTTAATCGTAAGTAACAGATTGAATCAGTGTAATTTTTTTTTAAATGAAAACCAACATGACATGCTAATTCAATGAATTAATTCTCTTGTTATATACACAACATGTCATCGCGCCTATGTTTGTTCGAAGAGGTAGGCAGAGAAGTGTTATATAGGTAGTGCTTTTTGTTTGAATCGGTTATTATAGTCCCAGGCATGGAGATTAAGATATTCATTTTTTATCTAGAAAGTTATTAATAACTTTACTAATGCTAAAGATATTCACCCTGTTTGTAATTCATGAGTCGACCGTTTAACCGATTTTGATGGAGCTTGCTAAGGAGATAGTTTAGCTACTGCGAAAAGTCAAAGAAATTTTTTTAATGACAAGCTTGTAGACAAATCTTTAGATCGCCGCCTGAACGAAAACATTAGTATGATTAGGTATTATACATACATTAGGTTCAGTGATGAACAGTAATGAAAAAGATCGTCTTCATTATCAACATTATTACCGTGCCACTTTTGGGCTTGGGCCTCCTTTCGGAATGGGAGGGGTTAAAGCCATATTCTGCAACGCTGGTCAAATAGTGTATATTTTAAACGTACGGTACAATTACAACTATTTCAGCTGAACATTAGGCGTCTCAAATAAGTCAGTTACAAATGGACATTACTTGCAGGAGATAGCCCGTCCAGCGCATTGCAAGCGGTCTTACATTAATCACTCTTGCAACATGACTGGGTGTTTCGGGACTGGCAAGACTTTCTTTCCAGATCTGCGGTGTATACAGAAAGACATATAGGCAGATAAAACACAATTTTTATATTTTTAATTGCTAAAAATGCCTTAGAGACTCTACGTTCAGTTTAATTATTATCTTCCTGTTTCAGTCCATGCGTCTTTTTCTTACCACATCCAGCTTACAAATGCTGCATTTCACGAGCTGATATCACTGCATGAAGGTACATAAATAAACACCGATACCGATAAATATCGATAACAAATTAATTTGAGACAGCGAGTATCCAGCCAGCTTATAATGATGGGCAAAGTGGCAGGGAAAAGATCAGTCGGGCGTAGGAAGAAGTCGTGGCTACGTAACATCCGCGAGTGGACAGGAATCGCCAGTGCCGCCGAACTGTTCAACCTCGCAAATGACCGGAAGAAATATGCAGAACTGACTGCCAACCTTCACTAGTTGGAGAGGCACGAGAAGAAGAAGAAGAAGAAGAGTATCCAAACATTGTTTAAGTTCTGAAACAAAAAAAATTCGACATGTAGAGCTAAATAATAATATCATTTTAATGTTTCGGCTGTTTGTCAATACAAAAGGGGCACAGTGCAACTAGCAGGTGTACAGTTGAGCTGTTATAATACGCATTCACGGAAACCTGGGCTACGGTTATTCAAGTGTAGAACGTACAACTCTATATGGAAACAATTTATTCGAATTTCAATGCAATTGCGATAGACATAAAGATGAAATTGAATGCCGTGGTGAAATGCAACTATTTGTAGAAGTGTTAAAGTGTAAGTGGAGGTATACGGAGAAGTTGAGCGTACGCCCGCCAGTCAGACCTTACTATTCTCGCGTATATTAGACTGATGCAATTTACTAATCACGAACCGCAGTATCACTTGTTTTCTATTAATTAATGTGGCTATTCCTAAGTTCTGTTGTGAACATCACAAACATTCACAGAGTTCCAACACAATATAAATTTATGTTCTGTTGAAAGTAACTTAAAAAAACCTATACGTCAATTTTCGCAAAAACTACATGCTTAAAGCCGTGTGGAATCTGTCAATTCGTACTTGATTAGTTGGAATACTAACTAATGAAGAATTTACACCTTCAGTGCAGAGATTTAAGGGAGACTAATGAAATATACTACCAAAGGTGTACTTAATTAAATTTCTTTAAATCTCTGCACTGAGAGGAGTCAACAATGGAATAACAGAAGAGTTGATGCTGATAATGTAGAACTTGGTTTATTAAAGCATAATAATATTGTCCTTACGGCTACACTTGGGCAGCGTGCCAGACTGTGACCTTAACCCTGATCATTTTGAAAGGAAACCTTTGTCCAACCATGAAATGATGAAAGGTTTGGTGAGAATGAATAAATTAATGGTCAGTTGCCGTATCACAGTTCTTTCACGGCAATCAGCAATTACGAAAGCTTGCATGTTTATTTCCCTAAAAATTTCCTTTAGTTTCATGGATCCATATTTAAATGTTTTTGTATGAAATGTTTGAAATTCTAATTTCATTTCCTTTGCAACTGTAAGACCTCTCACGTCTCCGTATCACCCAAACAGTTTACAAATCTCTTTACCTACCTTCAGCAGTGTAGATATGTTTGAATTCTCAACTAATTCCTCCATTGCTATGAAATGTTTAACTAATATTCCTGTTCCCTTTACGCTGTGTAATAATGCTTTTCAAAGCTTTTAAAACTAATTGTACCAAAATTAGTAACTTCGCTTCTGTAACGTAGAGTATATCAACGTTACGTTCATTGTACATGTATGTACATCATCAGATATTTTGTGTTCAAGAGAATCTTACCTTGTGAAGAGGAGATGAGGAAAAAGGAGAGGAAGAACATGAGCGACGAAAAAGAACGGAAGAAAAGTGATGAGGAATAAGTAACGAAATGTCTTTATTTCTCTTTATTTATATGTTGGGAACAACACAGAATTAGTTAAGTGCGATTTGAATTTGGATGTGTATTCAAGACGCTTGCAAGAGCATTCACGAATTACTAGCATTACAGCGACACTCTATTAATGCCTTTTTGAAAAATCCCAGGAATTCTTGATCTGAGACAATATTTCTGGTTGTCTTGGTATTTCTATTGCTTTATAATATAATACAGGCACTTGGGATACCACGGAGAGAAGACTGTCCTCCTAAGAGGGAAGCCTAAGCCTTCCCCTAAGGGTAAACTCTATGCAGAATAATTAATGCACAATGTGTACAAAATTTTTGCACCATATGAGTAAAATTATTTGTAGTTAAATAATATAATTTTTATTACAGTTTCTTTATGGCCGTTCCAATTTATTTATCATACGTCACAACCTGCTATCGTTCCCCGCCGTGACTAATGATTCGTCCATCATACGGCGGATGTATTTAATGAACCAAAATGAATTGAATTAATCGAATTTGTGCCATCTCCGGTGAAAATAAAATTAATTTTAAACTGATCGACTCATAAAGTTGAATTAAAATTCAATTAAAATAATACAAAATCTGCAACAGCAATATTATTATAATGTAAATTTAACGAATGGATTGAAATTGCTTTTAAGTATTAAATCAAGCTGTATTTTGCGTTCACAATAAAAATATGGTCATAACATTTGGGAAACGTGTCTTGGCAAATAAAGGGTAGGATACCCTCCAGCTAGGTTGAATGACGATACACGCAAAGTGGCTGGCAGCAGACGGATGCGACGAGGTGAAGATCGAGCTCAGTGGCATGCTATTGGAAAGGTCTATGCCTAGCAGTGGAAGAAAATAGGCTGATAATTATGATGACGATGAACGTTTGGGAAATTTAAACCACTTACGAAGTACATAATACATTATTACAAATTAGAATTAATACATAAAACATATTACCCTGAATTGATACATCTTTTTTAGGCAATAAACAAATAAACAAACGTGGGAACCCGTCTACACGAGATCGAATCGCGTTGCAGATCAAACGTAAACATGTTTGCACTGTGAGCTCGCAATAACAAGGTGTTGGCGAAGTTTATGCTAATAATTGGCTGAATGCTGAACGGTTCAGTTTTTTGTTCTGTTAATTGAGTCGGTTTGTTCGTTTGTTTGGTTGTTTATGTTTACCTGGATTTTTATTCACTGTACTGGGTGGAACAGAAATAAAACCAGCCGACGCGTAAACCTTCTTTCGCCATTATTATTTATTATTAATATTTTGTCACGCTAGGTCTCTTAGGTGTAGAGTATTAATTGTGGTGCGATATATATATATATTCTTACCGACCTGGCGTGCTTCTTCCAAATTCATCGATCTCTTCCTATACCACCGAAGACTTCTGTTTCCTCCGTCACGCTCATTTGTTTGAGACATTCATTCATTGTTCATTCAATCATTGTTTTTGTTTATTGTGAACTATAAGATATTTATCATATGAGAAATATTCTTTGTACATAATTGAAACCGCGATGAAAGTTTTTCAAAATATTTTGCGTACCCTACATGTTGTTATAACTGGAATTGACAGGTTAAAGCGCCTTGCGGGGCATGGCCGCTCGTGAAAGTTTTAATCTACCCATAACCCATAAAAACACAGTTCGGCGTTTGATAGTGATGGTAGTTTCATTTTGACGTACAAAAAGTGTTCTATTGAACCAATTTTGAATAAATGACATATGAATTTGAATTTGAATTTGAATAGAGACGAATACTTCACAACGTTTGCGTCATAACACCGTTACTTATTTCATCGTCATCATCATCATCGACCTATTTCAGACCACTGCTGGACGTAGGCCTCCCCCAATGAGCAACATTGGGCCCTGTCGGCGGTTTGCTTTACTTATTTAGACTTACTCATACTAAGCCATTGTACTTATACCATACTTGGGCATCTAATATAAACGCCCATGAAATTATATCAAGTACAAAAACATAATGTTCTATGTAGTTACTATTAGTCCAGTGGTTAATGATACAAACTTAAGTGAGCTGAGGTTGTGGGTTTAATTCCCACTTACAACAAATACCGTTTCTTCTTTTTCTGCGTCAAAATTTCAAATTATATGTATATATAGATACTATGCATATATATACTTACAGTATGTATTAAGAAATTTTTATACATATAATTTAACGGCTATCTGTGCGTATTTTGGGATCAGATAGCCCTGTGTGATGATTCACAAGAAATAAATATTATTATAGTATTTATAACAGTATAAGTCGGCAAGGTAAAACAAATCATAATTTGCAAATAAGATCTTTGTTTGCGAATAATGATAACGTGGACTAAACGGCCCGTAAAAAATATTCGCGACACTGACTAAATTAAGGTAGATTGTAGGGTTAAAATATGGGTGCGTCAGCTTAGAGGTATAAGCGGCTTTGTGTTTTGATTTATGGACGTCACGGGGTAAAAATGGCTTAGGGAGTGGCAAGGGTTACTGTTATTTTCAAAGAAAGCAAGCACAAATAAATTCTACGAAAAAACAAATAAAGGCGACTTAATAAAAATAATATATTAATTCCATGGCATTTGATCCCATTTTCAAACATGATTCCATTTTCAAATGTTTTGCTCTGTTTGAATATGGAATCGTACAGTAACGTTATAGGTACAGCCGTTACCGTATTGTTTTTGTTGATTGCAAATAAATCACTTTATTTTATGAATATTGAGTTACGAAAACTTAAAAATAGGTTTTAAACGGCTCTTTGACGGTTATGATAGAGTCGTACATACTTATTTTTATTAATTTTCACAGTAGCTGAAATAACAGTACCAAGTGTATTAGGTTGTGGCTGAATGCTAGAATTACTTTCAGGCATATAAGAATATTACGATTTTATAGGTATATATATGTCAATATTTCTCTAAATATAGTTGGTTGATTGTTGAATATGAAGCAAATTGTTTAATTAAACGTTTAAGATCCCTATCTAGTGTCGGTATTTCTGGTTACATTTAGGCATGCATCACTGACCGATAGATCTCCGCCGTAGAAGGGATGGATGACGAAGGTTTCGTTCCCGATGTGGATGACCCCGGAGACGCCGTTGCACGTGTGGAACGCCGCGGAGGCGCCGGGGTAGTCCTTCACCGTGCCGTGGTAGTAACAATGCTCAATTTCCTGTCGACAACATAATGATTAAATTAAAATATATCATATGAATAAACATGATGATAATGGTGTACATATTAAAGTTGAAGGCCAAATATAATGGCGGCCTCGATCCCGCTGCTTCGGTATGATTTTTTATTTATTTATATATTTAGTTTTCATTCTTTTATACAATAGATGCACTCAATTCCTACTGATATTATCTACCAGTCTCACTTCTATGACAATCGGGTTAATTGCTAATCTAATAAGATGCTGAAAGCCACTCAACGAGGGTCAACGAATAATATGTGCGATGACATCAACAACAGGTTATTTATGAAAATATTGGTATACCAATGTGGTAGCGGAATGTGATTTAAATAGAAAGAAAGAATGAAAGAAAATACGTTTATTTCGAAGATAAAGCACGGCACACGAAAAATACAAAACAAATAACACATTTAAAGAACACTTTAATTCAATTATTTATTAAATAAATTATTTAATGAAGCAACACAAGCAGTAGTATCACAAAGAAAATTATAAACCAACTTAAAAATACCTAACATTAGAGTACAAACTGACTAAGCGTTTGTAATATGCCATCGCATCAGAACAATGGACACAGCATGACGTCATATAAGCGATTATTAAATAAATCGTGCTTCACGTATTGTTACGTAATAAACCTTTTCAATTGAAACGTTAATAATTTCACCTTTCATCTACTTATAATAAAGTAAATATAATAAATTCGTTTTTAACATTATAGATATACAATATTTCTTTTGGCGAATTGAATGAAATTCCTCAATTAATCTAAAAATTGCCCGACGAGGCCTCTTACAGTACTACGGCGGAGGTTTCGAATTTCTTAGCAATAACGGGACGGCGTTAATAAAAAATGACGAAATTCAATAATTTTTCTCCGGCCGAGGAGCAATTTCGTGCTCTGCGAGCTCTTGTAATTTGTCATTCACAAGTATCGTCCTTTCAGTGGGACGATATGACAATTGGGGCCATGAAACTGAACAAATTCCCATCATTATTATCATATATACCGTTACGACATGTCCCTTACGGGGTAGGCAGAGAGTAACGCGAGTTAAATATCCTTACACACAATAAATCCATGTAGCAATTAGTTCAACAATTATAAATTGCAAAAACGGCTAGTCATATTATATTAAAATTTTATAGTTCGACGAGTTATAAAAGAATGCAATATCATTCAGTCTATATAGCCATTCGTTCAATTAACATTTCTGCCCTTGATGCTTCTATAATACAGTATAAAATTTGGGAATTCTTTCATTGGAAAGCTTGTAAACACACACAAAGCGACACCTGTACGGAATCCTATATAAAATTCTATTAATCATTTCTATAAGCGCAAGTGCGTTCCGCTGACTTATTAGCCCTTTCACTGAAAGCCCCGTAGCAATTAGGCACCGTTCTTTTTTGCTCTCTGCGGTGAATGGAACGAGTGAAAGAACGGACCGCGGCCGCTTGCAAGAAATCGAAAAGGTCTCATTCATTTGAGCGACGTGGATGGAAAGTCGATCTTAACGCGACCGTATTTCTATTTCCGGTGTTTGTGAGCGCTGATTTTGTGCCTCTACGTAGGGAAAATGTTGTAAAGGAAACTAGTTTAGTTCAAGGTCAAGTAGTTTAGTATAGTTATATGTATATTAAGATATTAGCAAATTTTATAAGTTAGGACAAAGACTTATATAGAGCATAATATCATAGCTTTATTTTCTTCAAAGGGCAGGCATAGGACCGTAGTACGCCGACATTTTAATAGTTACGTTATACGGGAGTATATATTGCAATAGGGGTGACAGTGTTGTGGAGACATCGATTTGCAGCAATCATTTATTCCTACAATTGCGAATTTTCCTTCTCATCTTAGCTGTTCTTTTCATACATCTTATATATAATTGGTCTATTGTTAGATATTCATTTCTCTAGCCTAAAGGTTACTTGGGTGCTCTTTGTGTACCTAATATTCAAACATTTTTGTATTATATACAGTTCATTCGTATAAAACAAAACAGGATAGCAAATTTTATCAATATATATGGTTTATATTTATTTAATAAATCTTAAAACAATTTTAAATTCCGACTGACATTACTTTAGGTTGGGATTATTTACAACGAATTACATCGTTTCCTTCAACACTCTGGTGTTTATACAAAGAAGTTAAGACTATTAAAAAGTTTCAAACAGAATTTCTAAACAAAATGTTTATGAAAAGCTAAGTTCGTTGATGACTTTAATGTCATAACAAATAAACATTGTCCATTTTATAGTGTCTCTTATCCTGCCTCTCTATCTAGAAGAGATGAACACGCTCCGTCTGTACATAATGTAATCTCTCATCTTTCGAACTTGAAATAGATCCGGCGCGAGTGCCCTCGTAAGTCCCGTAATCCGAAGAGGAGCTTGATTGCCAACAAACACTCGCTAATGAAAAACGTGATGTCCGCGTCACACGTAACCCGACGTTTGCCGAAGAATGACGAAAACGACCGAACCTATCGATATAGCGGCAAACGATAATAACGGTCATTTTGTAAGGGCCAAGAACGTTAGGACTAGGACTAGGTCTCTCCAAAACAAGCGTGAACAGGCTCTTACTGGGCATGCGTGCTCCATCATAGGACGCCTCCGCACTTTCCATCAGGCGGGATCGCGGTCAGACGCTAGCCTATTCTATGAGAAAAAATGTTACGACAGAAACCGTCAATTGTCAAGTGATCGTTCTGTTGTTGGGCATGAAGAAGGAGAAACTCTCTCAGAAGGAGTAACGTTAAAACCATAGCTCGCCCCGCTGGTCAAGCGCAAGATGCTTTACCATGTATATTCCGCCGATCTCTAAAAATAATTCTTTATCATTATAGCAAGTATTTAATCAAAGATTCGCAAGGAACTTTGTAAGCTTAAAGTTCTATGCGAACTCAAGACCTTCGGAGGAGCGCAGAATTTTAAATCAGTAGGCCATTAATGCGCTTATCAAACAGGGAAATATTTTTTTTTTATTCGCATACAATTACAATGTATATTCTACAGAGTATTGTTCTCTATATAATTTGTTTTTTCAGCAGATGCCAATAACAGCTGAAACAATTATCCTGTCTCCTAAGAGCTTATCTCTTTAAAAGTGACGTTTATTGTTATTTTGATGGAAGGTTCTCTTCAACATGAGCTAATATGAAATACCTTTATTTTTTTGCTAGTTATGAGTACCTATAAAATCTAACGTCACAATGTTAGGGTACCCATAACCTAGTAGTCAATAATACAGCCTTCTGCTCCGGAGATTCTGGGTTTAAAGCACTTATATTAAAAAAAATATACGCATTTTCAAATTATGTATCACTTGCTGTAAAAGTGAAGGAAAAAAAGGTCTTGAGGAAGCCTCCTCACCTAAAAAGGTCTCTGTAATGATCTTTAAGGCGTGTGAAATCTGTGAACTTACACTCAGCCAGCGTGGCAGACTATACTATTATATTAGTCTTTTCATGTCCAGAGGTGATTAACACTATCCGACTTACGACCTCACGACTCTCACGACCTAATCTCGAAGTGTGTCGTCCCAGCTAACCTTGCTCACCCTTGTACGACGTTTAACCCCTCACAGCAGGAAATACGAAGGGAAATAGACCGTAGTTCACGAAATGACCCAGCGAGAGGCTTGTTTTTTCCGTTCCCGTGATTGAGTGTCTGGACCGATACCTTTTCTAATTTAAGTGTTGCGACCTTTATTTCCTAACAAATGTTGCTTTAAAGTTACGTAAAGGCTAGTTAACATAACATCTCGCCTGTATTTCCTTGAAGGGGTAGGTAAAGGAGGGCAGTACACTCCCGCGATTCGCAAGTGTTATCTCCCGTGTCCGATGTGAGAGGCTAGTTAATCTGAAAGCGCCATACGCTTTGTGGTGGTGGTATTTATTTTGATTTTGACGTTCAATTGGAACTCGGTGTCAAAATATAAGAAGATCTTATTATGTAAGCATCGGCAGCGAGGTCCACCGTAAGCATAATAATATAACAATGCCTTGTAATCTTAAGTTATACTGAACCCGTGCTATGGCGGGCAGACGACTGATTATCTGTCCCATGAGTACGTAACGTTCGAAACGTACACAGGATATTTTACACCAATTCAAATAATTACTCTATACGCATGCTTATCATAGACATGTACATATTTGCTCTGTGTGGGAATCGAACCCACGTCATCCGGATTATTATATAATAAATGTAAAAAAATCAAACTAACAAGCATAGATGGCCTTAATAGGACGCTTAAAAATAATACATTTTATAAAGTAAATGAGCATTTTATGGCCAAAGAACAGATACGTTCTCAATCATCACCATCTTCTGTTTAGCGATGTTCTATTGGGGATGGGTCTCCTTTCAGAATAAAAAAGGGTTAATACTACAGTCTATCAAGCCAGCCAAGCACGTGTCGGTAGATTGCACACGCCTTGCAGAATATAACGGAGGACTCTAAGGGTTGGAGGTTTCTTCACGACGTTTTCCTTCAGCAAGTGATACTTAGTGTGAGGTAATCAAACTATTGGTACTGTAAAATCCTCAGTGTCACGACATTGAGGCCAAACGCTCACTATTTGGTATTGAGGGATACGGCGAGGGCGAGATGGAAATAAATTGCCGAGATGCTCCTGCCCACCCCGCCAGCGGGCGGGGCGGGGTGAGGTGAGGAAATTCAAATTGGATTGAAGGAAGTTTAGATTGGATTGAATTTTCTTGCCACCTTGTTTAATTTAAGGGCGGATGGCCGATGCGGGGAAAAATACGCGTTCGGCGCGAGCGAGCAGTGACGCGCGTGCCCGGCGACGGCGAGCTTAGATAACGTTGCGTCAGTTCAAAGACAGAATTTTTTTCCAGTAAACAGGAGGAAGTTGAAAAGATATCGCTTATATGTATTATCTGTTTATTGGAATTGATAAGTGATATGAACGCCTACATATTTAATCTTGCTTTTATTTTATGTTTGATAACTTAAGTTTTATCGAACACGAGTTTTCGCATGCTTTATTTTCATCAAGTTGTAATTATTTTTATTTTCTGTTTGCTTGATTTCAATTGAAAAACAAACTAATCGGAGGTATGTTTTGTTATACCATGGTTTTTAATGGCTTGATGTCACTTGAAATAACTAATCAAAGCGCAGAAGTTTAAAGAACTGGGTAAAACTTTATTTAGTGGAGTGTTGTGTCCGTCACGTGTCTCGTGTGTCGAGAGGCCGCACGCTCGCGACAAAGCCGACAATTAAGTGTCCCTCGAGAAATGGGACAGCGAGCCGACAGGACCGTTGACAGTGCCCCAGTTTTTCATAACAGAAGATACAGGTTATAACTGGATGAATAATATTTTGCTTTGTTCACATTTTGTAACATAAACGCTGATGTTAGTATAGATTTTTTATTATTTTCATAGTTTTTAAATAATTTCAATATTGTTTGATTGCGTTTTTTTCAGTTTAACTAATATTCTACAGTATTAACGTACTTTATACGCAGTCAACTTAAAATGGAAAAAAAAACGCGTAGTGATGTATAGTTATTTAAATATTATAGTTACGAAAAAATACCAATTCTTTTGAACGTTGCAATTTTAAGAACATAATAATTGTAGATAATACGGAATACGATAAAATATAAATAAATAAACAGTTGTGCACAGAAAGCTTATCTGTTAACCATCACAATCTTGGATAACGGAAAAATCGAATTACTAGTATCTAATAATATTTTTTAACACCAACGTTCTTTACAATACTTAATTCGTTACACCATAAATAAACAGCGTAGGTACCTGCCAAAATAAAAAAAAATCACCACCACGAACAAAATGAACGCAAAATAAAATTACATGAAAGTCAAATAGCCTGTATCATAATAATAATAAAATTCTAAAATCCGTTCTCTGGATGTGCCGCCGAGCTCACGTGCCTCAAACTGACCTCCGGCTGGCCGGTGACAGCGCGGACACTAATTACAAAACGTCGCGAAGAAAAATGAAACACGGGCTGTGTTTCAAAACTGTTGTGAAGAAAAATGAAACACACCCGCCAATGATATATGGCGCGCTTGATATATGAAGTGTTCATAACGCCAGTCGGCGCTCGCTTAGTCGCGCGCCGCAAAAACGTCTTTTGAAGAAATTAATCTGCTTTGTTTAGTTTATTTGATTACGTAATTGTAAAATGCTGTTTATCATTAAGCCCGCCTTTTGTAAGTACATATAGAGAGTTTAAATAAATAAAACAATACATAGACTAGGCAAAGTAGAATATCCTGGCCGTCGATGAGCAGTATAGATAGATGGTTGTAGAAGCAGTGTTCTGCGATCCTTAAGCCTGTTTTCCCAGTGGTTTCGATAATTTATTTAGATATGTATCCTAGAAGTGGCTGTGTTTATAGTACCATCACCATGGCGATAATTAGATCGTGCCTAGTGTAAAACACCTCACTAATCTAACTATGCCTAAGATTTAACACGATATATTGTTTATTCAGTTCCAGATTCTCTCACAATTTGGTTGTCTAAAATCAGGATAAGCAACTGTTTTGTTCATTACTAAAACTCGTTTTGTCTCCGAAATACTTGTGTGTACGTACATACTTACAAACGTACACACGCAAGTGTGTTTAAATATACGGCTTCTAGGTGTTTGTTTACCGCGGCACTCAGAGTGTGCGCTGCGGAGAGTTGGAAAAAATAAATCTGCTAGTTAATGGAACTTTGCACAGAAACGTGAAAACAAATGCTCGCGGCACCGAAACGTGGCATCCGAGGTGTGGAGTGCTGCTGAAGATGAGCGATGACGCGTCGGAGGTGGCGGGGAATAAATTAGGCCACCCGAGGCGCTGTAGGACAAGTCGCTTTATTCAGTTTCAAGAGACATACAAATGATTTTTTTATACCGCACAGCTGTACATAATGTGTGCCTATTATATAAGATAAAAACAGAAGTAAATAAAGTAGAAAGAAACATTTATTTCCAGAAATATTATAACCCCACCCATTACAAAATATTGAACTAGATTTCACTATTGGATCAGGTTTAACTCGTACTTACGTACTAAGAACAAACAAATGTAATTTAATGTCATATATTATGGCATGTTCAACAATTACTCATTCTAGGGAGATAATGGCATTGACGTTCGTTAATCTTCATCTCTGTTAATTGGAAAAGTGTGGTGCAGTATGCTCCAGGCATTTCACGGATGCCGAAGAAAGTCACACTTAGCAGGGGAAGGGAGAAAGGGCTACAACCTACCTAATCACAATCGTAAGCATTCTTCGTCTCTTCACTCTTTTGAGATTACTGGCTTCCAGTTGGGGCAGAAAATGTCCTCCCTACTGTTAAATCGAACTTTAGGCTCCAATGAAAGTCTTATAATGCCAACGAAAAATAGTTATTTATATCACATATTACTTTTTATTGTCATTTCAACTCCCTTACAGAGTACGCAGGGCGCCGAGTGAAGAATAGATAAGCCTTTATATATAATAACAAACCATAATGCAAATGCATGTTCCATAACACATAATAATATAAAAATCTCTGCTCGGCGTGTGAAAACAATGCGGCATAAGGCGAACGGGGGAATTGTCTCGTTGCAGGATAACGGAGAGTGATCTCTCATCTCTGATGTCCCGGGAATATATTACACATGTACGGGCCCTGAGACTTTCGAAAGGAATTTGTTGTGTTGTGTAGGGATAGTATACGTGGGCCCTCCCCATAGGGAAACGCATATGTCATAGCTTTAATACGACTGTGGTCTCGATATATTGAATACGATTTTTTATGTGTTTTTATTTCTATATGTATTTTTTTAT
This sequence comes from Parelbella ahira ahira, assembly GCA_018244795.1. Taxonomy (NCBI): domain Eukaryota; kingdom Metazoa; phylum Arthropoda; class Insecta; order Lepidoptera; family Hesperiidae; genus Parelbella; species Parelbella ahira. Next base: position 9,886 of record DWME01000448.1, on the reverse strand, counting down.
GTACAATGAAAAATATATTGTCACTTTCCTGATTGTACAATGGACAAGATAATGTGACTTAGTATGCAATTAAAATAGTGTAATATACTATATTGGGATTTTTCAATCGATAATTGTTTAAATGCTTACAATAATTGACAAAGGGACAATACATTTTGACTATATATTTCAATATATTCATGTATAATGAAACACATATGTTATTAATCTAAATTATAATAATAACGGCTATGGTAATATATAATTTGAGTCGCAGTATGTTGCCTCTAAGAGGACTCATTCATATCTAAAAGGACACGAATAAGAATGAGTCTGAAGATGATGCTAAAGCCTGCTTATATCTTGTGTAAACAGTTTCACAATATTACTTGATTGACTCTATAAAAAGGTGGGACGCAGATGAAAAGGCAAAAAGGAATTGATGAACTTAAATGAAAAAGAAAAATAATTAAAATGTCCCAATCAAAGGAAACGCGCAACCCGCAAATTGATCTGATGGTTTAATTGAATTTAACAAACTCGTAATAGAGACAGGCAAAGAGAGAAAGAGAAAATGGCTTTCATTAAACGCATTTCCATATTTATATTCAGCGTCTCAGAATTAATTTCTCAAACGACAAAAACAGGGATTGATGTCACAAAAACATTGAAGCGGCAAAAATCGTCATCTCGTCAAACTCCCCTTATTTGGGGGACGGGATTAAACGACGATAATATCCGTCGAAAAAATCATGCAATAAATCCATCTGAGCCTCAGTTGACAGCTTCGGCCTTATAAAATATTCGGTATGTTATAATGTATGTGTATACATACAGCGTGTTCATCAAAACGAACGCAACAATATATCATAATGTTCATAATCTACAGCATCAATTCCAGTAACGTCGGCGGGGCTGTTCGCGGGGAAAATTTTACTTTATTCGCATATTTCTTATGCTTTGGAGGATTTTCCTGAAAGAAAGTTTCAACAAAATAACCACTGTCAAATGTTTTCGTGATAAAAAATCTAAAGACACCTGCAAGGCCTCGGAGGAACGCAACCCGCCTCTACAGCCATGTTAAAAAGGCAATGGAATCTTCGAGGAATTCAACAAGTGCCTGAGTTATGAAAGGTTTCATATCATGAATATTATGGTTAGTGTAGATTGGGTTTACATGTCAATTATTGACAAATTATTCTTTCATAATTTAGATTCGTAAATTTATCAATTAATTCCACGTGAAATTTAATACGTCAATATTTCATTTAATTTTAAATTTAATAGATACGATTTTACCACTCATCATTCCGTAACACGTAAGTTCATGTAACAGAATCATGCCATACAATAATATAGTAAGCAAAAAAACCAGAGAGCAGCGAAATAGAAAATTTCCTTTTAAAACACTTGATCCAATTTCCGGGGAGCAGTTCAGAAATTGGGGCGACCCACCTGAATTACTCCGTGAGAACGACCTTTGAATTGTACAATTTAACGTCTAGTAAGTATACATTAGGATGTCTATTTAATTAGTAATTATTATTTATACTTCGTAGCTTTCATGATCATTATCAGCGTGTCTAACTTCACTGTTTAAAAATAAACTAAATAAAATAAAATAATTTCGAATAATAACAAAAGGAATAAAATATTCCTAGGTTCACTGAAAATATAGACGGCGCTTATTTTTCAAATTAGAACCCAGCGTCCCATTCTATTAGGAATGTAAACATGCGTGATATTAAGCGTTGGAAATTTGATACGAATTTATCAGTTCTATTCTTAAATCAAACCTAATCCTTTCCAGTTTAGAATTTCAGCAATTTATTTCATATTCGTGAAATTGGCCGATCTGCTACGAACAGATATCGGATTTTTGGTATCACTTGTCTTACCTACGACTAAAAGCGAGTACCCGTGGAAAGTAAAAACACTTATATAAATAAAAGTAGTCTTAGAACAATTTCACACAAAGTTATATTATCGTTAATTAAACCAAACCTGTGGTAGGGTAACCAGACCGCTGGTAAAGTACAACTTAGTCTTAATTTTTAATATTATGTATGATATTATGTATGATATAGGTATGTACTCGTATTTTTCAGAATTATATCAGTATCATCTATTTAGTCGATTTATGCATTCGTTCAATTAGCAATGAGTAAATAAAAAAATCGCCAAATGAAAATTTACTACAAAATTCGGCTGTCATTACACCATCTCATAATGTCATGGACCAAAGTTAAAAAAAATTAAGGATAAAGGTGTTCTTGGAACGTACTTAAATCTATTCCCTGGATGTAATCTCTTTTACCACCCCGTGAACTTTGTTTCAATTAAAAATACACACATGTACTTTGAGATACGTATAAATAAATACAATATACCAGTACACTACAAAATCTGTCAACTCGCACTTAGACAGCGTAACGGACCATGGCTTTAACCCTCTAATTCTTACAGGAGACCCGTGTCCAATACTGGAACGATGGAAGGATTAAAAGAACACTATAAAATTAATGTTCCTATATTCTATTACTTTGAAAGTTATGATTGTTTTACTCGTTGTACATTACACGCTGTTAGTGCCACAAGAGGGTTAAAGGGATCTCGTTTTCGGGGAATTATCGAAAAACAATCGTGGATTCGACCTACCCCTTAATCTAAATCCGACAGACTTGAAAGTTAAATTTTCTCAAAACTCAATTAAAATTCGCCTCAGACACTTAAATTGTCTAAGTGATGAATTTGTAGGGACTCCACACGCGCGGTTGAAATACGGACGCGAATAATAATATTTTTGGCCAAAAAATAGGTTTTTGTATCAAAATGCGTTGCTATTATTTTAGGATTAAATGGGACTGGTTCGTTACTTAACACATCTGTATATCTGCTTGTCGTATAATTAATTGTCAAGCAAATTATATCATACGCAAATACGAATTGCATTAATAATGTAAGACAGATTTTTCAATCGAAACCATAATAATGACGACGACAAGCATTGGTGTCTACGTGTCCTATTTTCTTGGAAAACCGTATACACCGTAGAAGTTTCCGCTCGTTCAATATCATAGGCTCAAATGGTCTAAGTTTTGACGGCTCCCAATCACGTCGCCGAGGGTCGGACAGGTCGCTCTCAGACTGGGCTGCGAGTTCTGGGGAATGAGTTCTATAACACTTTGACATACTCGTAGTATATGCGAGGATATAGTTTACTACATATTATGAGATCTCATGTTAAGTGGAACATTTTATTTTTGTCCAATATAGAGGCGTTGTTCCTTTTTTTCCGTTAACATATTGTTTAACGGACGAATAAGTGAGTGATTAAATGAGAGAGTGACTGACTAAGTGATTGACTACTCGTTCAGTAATCAACTAACGAACGACTGAATGAAAGTATTAAGTAACGAACGAATAAATGTATTAACATAGTAATTTATAAATGAACGCCCGAACGAAGGACTCGAATGCGTACCTCATTGCAATGTCATTATCAATCCGATGATAACGAATCCCGATAAGTCAAGTAGACGTCGTGTGGTGTTTGATTTGCGATTTTGAATTAAATTTAAATTAAATAAAGAACCAATCCTAAAACTCACATAACAAAGCAACTGGATAATTATCTGATTACATTTAATTTAAAATCTTTAGTACCTACCGTTATTGTGAATGCTTAGTAGGCGGTGTTCGCGATACCTTTATCCTTTTCAGTTTAATAGTAAATACGCTAAGAGGGAACGAGACAAAACATATAATAACTGAAGCAGTGTTTTTGAATGTTTATGAACGAGGCGTGACGACATTTCGAAATCTGGTTCACATTTAGTTACTTGAAGATAATTGAGTAATCAAAGCGAGATTGAGACAATAAAAATACATACTTTCAAGTAATTTTACATACGTTACAAATACAAATATAAATAGAAAATGTACAATACGACAGAAAGAAGAAAGTACCTAAGAGCACAACACTTGGCTGTCCTATTTAGAAAAAAGGGCTTTTTATATTATATAAAAACCTGATTAAGTAATTCGCAATAATCATATTTAAGACAACTATCCAGTTAGTTACTAATAGTGTACTATAAAAAGGATTTTTAATAAAATGTCTTACATTATGATGGTGAACAAGACTGATTTTGCTTTGCACGCTAGATAAGTAAAACAAGCTTAGCCATTTGTACTAATATTAAATTATTTCTTCACATTTCGTATATTCTCATACTACATGTGTTATATGAACATATTTTTATACTATATAGGTCTAACAATTGAAGATCTATGAGTGAAGTCTACGAAACCGGTGTGTACTCGTATATCAACGGAGAGATAAAATTAAAAGAATCACCTCAGGTATGTAAGGATGGAAATATTCTCCACTCGATACTCACTGCCTATTCCGTGAGGGATCTGGCGTGATGATATGAAAAAGATACACCTTAGCGAAAAAACGTAGAATTGGTAATTATTGGATAATTGATACGGTATGAAGAGTACCTTCTTGGAATATAGAGTTTATATGTTAAAGTTCATGTAGTCGTTATGGCTCAGGTAGCGTTTCGGGTAGCAGATATGAAAATCTAGTAGTAGGGGCAGAGTAGTATAATCAAGTAAAAGGGGCTGTAATTTGTGTGTAAATATGTAGGTAATAAAATTAACTTTTGCTACAAATTATTATGTACGAGCTAAGCTCGCACATGAGTGACTTTTAGTCCGAAATTTGTTCAAAATTGCTAATTACATTTTGCATTTTAGCATCCCGAGCTTCACTCCAATTTCACAACTACTTTTTTATTTTCAGGCTAAAATTTGCTAAAGCCGCGTACAACGTAATTTTGGGTTTTAATTTAGTACAGTATTAAAGTTACGGTAAGAGACGGATATAGGTTTTATTAGCGGCAAGAGAATTGATTAATTATAGGATACTGAATTTGTTTATTGTTTTATTTAATTTTTTTTGTTCAAAGTTATGAATAAAATGTAATGTATTATTTATGGCAATTTTTATACGTTATTTATCAGTTTTTAAAACGATGTATTAATATATCTGAAATTTCTCAATTTTCCACACTGAATCAAATAACTTTTTATTATATTAAAATGTAGTTTAGTGTCAGAAATATAGTATGGATTGAGGACTTGAAACATAGATTTTTATTTCTCCATAATCTAAAGAATTGATAAATGTACATTGTCAATGTCAGATTGCGTAATGAATTAAAATGAAGAATGTATAATAATCTTGCATAATTATACGACATATCATTCACTCTCGCGCATCTTATTTAAATATTTATTTCGCGATTAGGTACATTGAAACAACTCATCAGTTTCGATTCAAATAAAAAGGTAAAAAATAAATACTCCAAATAAAAACGAATCAAATAACAGGGCGCGTTCCATTCAATCATCCGGACTTAAATTTTAATAAAGGTGGGACGGGCCTTTATTTATCGGCGTTTAAGTCCAAAAATAAAAGTGAACGTGCCTTTATTTATCAACGTTTAAATTTAAAATGTCTCTCTGACATTCGTTTGTCGTGGACCGTGTCTGACAATTAACTTGAAATGTGAATATTATAATTTTATTATAATAACAAAATTATGTTATATAAGTATTGTTATCTAACTGCGGCAAATGTAGCATAGAGTCATAATAACCCTTCTCATGTTCATAGGAGATAGATTTTCTGTAGCGAATTCATAAAGAAGTTGAAGGGAACGATGATGACAAATAATAAAACGCTTATTCTCAAAATGTGCGACTAAAGGTATGAAAGTAGGTAGATACAAGAACCTTTTCCGCGTTTCGTAAGTCGGGGGCGCGTCGTTGCGTATAAAACTATAAAAGAGACATAACAAAACGATGACAACTTTGAGACGCGTATCAAATATCGTTGTAAAGTTTCTGCTGTGTCACACTGAGGGGCACGTTTGACAAATCTCCTTAATATTCCCTTTACGTACGCTTTGTACGAACTTCACTACGTCGAAGATTCAAGATGGTGTATAAAGTCACTTTTTTATTTGATAATTTTTAAGTGAAAAAATTCAAGGCATTATAATCACAATTACGATTAGATCTAACGGATAGTAATGGACTTATAGAAAATTGTATAAATTAAGAATTATATTTAAAACATTGATTAAATTACTCGGAAGAAAAAATTAAACAACTCTGTACTATAAGATTTTGTCACGAAATCGTATTACAGTTCAGAAGAAAAATAAAAATATCTACTATTTTTCCAGTTACGAATTATATTTAAAATGTTAATAAAAAAAGAAAAATTTTAACACTAAATAGAAAAAAAAATCAACATCGCAAAAGATATTACAACAAAAAGATCACTTAAAGTTGTAACTATGATGGCGGAGTTGCGCCGATGTCCCACTGAGAGGGATCCGTTCGACAAATCCTCGCATTTCCCCTTCCCGTGTACACTTATCGGCGGATCATCTGTTGTTCGATATTTGAAAGGTTTCTGTTTACAGGGCTTTATATTTCAATACTATCGGGATTCGTATTATGACTAACATGTATTTGTTTTAATCGACAACTTCGAGTTTTTTGTAAGAAGTTAAAGGAGTAAGATCTGTTGGTAATTAAAATTTGTTGAAAGGGAAAACTGGATGAAAATACATATTGGCATATTTTCAAGGGATATGCTTATAGATAGTATTAAGAATTAGTTTGAATTAAGTTTGTTTCTAAAGGGAAAAAGTAAATTAATTAATTTTATTTACGTAAATTTGTATTTATATGGTGAGGCTGTTCCGGTACATTAAAAAGATTATTGACTGTTGGTTGACTATTAATTTTTAAACTTTTTATATTCTTGTAGATTTGATTGAGGAAGATTCATTCTTTGTTATAACAATATTTTTTTGGTAATCTCTGTTCACTTTATCTGCTGTTATATTTTTTACAAAACACACATCTTACTTAATAAATTAATGTAACTTAAAATAAAACCGCAGAAATTTACAAAGTCCAGCAAAACAACTATTTAAAGGTTATATATATTGTTTAAATTTGGAACGACTTTTTTAATGTTATTAATATTTTTTAAATTTGAAACAAGTTTTTTAACGCTATTAATATTTTTTAACTTCGAAACAATTTTTAACGTATTAATATTGTTTATCTTTGAAATAACTTTTTTAACGTTATATATATTGTTAACATTTCATAACCATGTAAAAACTTTCTTTGTGAAATGTTAGTAGGATTTATTTCGTTCATTATTTATTTTCGTGTGTATTGTACCGAAGGACTTTTCCACAACTACATAATATATAATATGTTTGCTGTATTGGGTGCACAATCGGGATGGCCGGCTCTGTTCGACAAATCCCGGGTCTCTTGTTCGCCCAACGATATCTGCAACCTCCGTATACTCACGCTATTGTTAGGTCACTTTTCCAACTATTACGTTTTGGTATAAGCTTGCAAACTTTTATGTTTCAAAGTTGCTCTCTGGCACAAGGATAATATTGAGAAAACCCACAAAATGTGTTATGTATTATACCACGATTATCAATAGAACTTGATATAAGTAATATATCGTATAGGTATATATAAGATATAAGTATATCATCGTCTATCCAAACGATGTCTGCGCCCTCTTCTCCGTACATTCACGCTATAATATAGTTATATTCAGTTTAACATAGACGATAAGTTATCAAGTAAGAGTTATCTAATTACTTACCGTTCTTACTTCACTTTCAGCTCCGTTTGCGAGGTATTGTGTTTGTTTCAGGTTGGGCGCTAGCAGTTGTCTGTGGACAAGAAAGAGGTACTTATATTAATATAAAAATTTTCAACTGCTATATTGTTTTAAAATATTAAAAGCTGACGCAATTTTTCAAACTGAATTATCAGTGCCGTTATGAACAGAATTCATAGAGAAACAAAAGTATTGATTATTGCCAGTTCTATATACCTACATACATACTTGCGAAGTTTTTTCTATGCGTTTGATGAAAATGAAAAAGTTAAATGATTTTTGTATTAAAATGAATGCAAATTGATTTCTTACAAACGTTATTTGGCGATAAATTTATCTGGTAAATAGTTTGATTGCTTTGTTTGGTTCGTTCGGTTTGATTGTTCCAATTAATCGTTTCGTTGAATTGTTTAACGGTTCTTTGTTAATTCATAATCATATAACATTTTACACATGTTCATTTACTTTTCGATGTTTTACGAATACATGCGTTACTCACAATAAAAAAAATAATATAAAAAGTGATAAAAACAGGCAGAAATAATCAAACGCGACTAATCGAGTGTTGTCTGGAAGATAGCTTTACGTTTCCCAAGTTCGCTGATTACTTTAATTTTCTAGCAAACTCCGTTTGTAATTTCATGCCTTTGAGACTAAGTTTTCGTTCATTGCCATAAAATTCGGCTGTTTATTGTCAGTGATATAATGAGCTTTTTACTTTAAAGTTGTGACCATGAAACAGATATTAATTTAAAAAAGATTAAGAAAAAGATGATAAATATTACTTCATACGTTAGCTCGTAAAATATTTATTAGTCTTTAACATAATATATGAATTAAATACAGTGATTATAATTTTCAGCATTCTGCGTCGCGACCTCGCTGCAATCGATGGAAGCTCATCAAGAAGGACCTCGTATACTTTTGAAATTAATCGGGCCGGTACGTATATAGTCATGTGTACAAACAATCACGAGACATTTAATACTTAAATAATTATAATTTATTAAACAGATCATAATTATTAAGGTTTTCCGAAGGCCAGTGCGGTATCCACTTCTGCTAGGATTTCTTACCGAATATTAAAAGATGATAATATTTGTAAGATTCAAAAGCAATTTCATCATAACCGCTAGCCTCTAGATGTCCACTGCTGGACACATGCCTCCCCTAATCGTCGCCACTCCTTTCGGTCCTGGGCCTTCCGAATCCAACAGCTTCCTGCTCTCTTCTTCATATGCATATATACTTTTATTTCAAAAAAATACTAAGTAATTCTTTGTAAAGTATATTCACCAGTAAATATATACGGTTCCATCGATTATGTATAAAATGGACATTAAATGTTGGAAATAATTATTATAAATTAATCTAAAAAAAAGTTTGAATGTAAACACAGCGGTTATACCTAATTCTTATTCATTTGAAACATTATTTCACATACACATGCGTAAAATTATAAAAATGCCGCAGACGAAACAGTTGCGAAAACGAAATGTATCTTATTTATATCGTCGCCTCGTTAAAATTACATTCTAAAATACACGTCGATGGCGAACGGCAAACAGAAGTAATCAAACCTAACCAAACGAGTGTTGCCACGTAAATTGCTTTATACTTCGCAACTTCGCTGATTACTTTAATTTTCTGGCAAACACTTCGCTTATAATTTGTTGCCTTCGAGAGCACTTTTCGGTGCTCGCCGCGAAATTTGGCCGTTTATTGCCGGTTACACTTGGCGCTGCCTTGTTTTCGCGGTCGAGTCGCGAAGGTTACCATTTAGTACGGCAGTCTAGTTCGACTGTTACAATGAAAGACAATCAGATATTATTGAATTGCGCTATTAGGTCAATATCGAACATTTCAGTTTTATTCTTTTGTTCAAAATAAAAAAAATTGCGACATAAATATTTCATTAAATGTAAAATTAAAATAACACATTTACTCTTGTAATAATTACGTAACTGGTGAAATGTGGGAGTGTACTACAATTTATTGTATTATAATTTTATTCTGAACATAGTAAAATTATACAGAATAATTAAGTAACTTAGAGTATTTAAAACGTAACATAATAGTAATAATAATAACAAAAAACAAATCATCTCAGATGTCCCTGTGAGGCATGGTTCCCAAAACACTGGCAGCATTATTGATTTATTG
>DWME01000447.1:0-33684 GCA_018244795.1 Parelbella ahira ahira | reverse complement strand
GGGTTCATATCCCGGGTCGGATGCTATTAGATTTTTCTAATTTAAAATTTCTAGTGGTAACCCGGAGTCCAGAATTGTGCCCGGTATATGGCAATAGGCTCACCACCTATTCCATGGGACTAAAACGTAACTGGTGAAACATGAGAGTGTACTACACTCCTCTGCCCACCGCTTTGGGGGTTACAGGCGTGATGTTACGTTATCGTTATATCTTTCCCGTCGCAATTTAATACATGAATATATGTACATTGAATTTTATAAAACAACGGCATTTTGCTAAATCCATTCATAACTTGTACAATTTAACGATCTGAGGAATGTTCAGACTGATTGTCAGAGTCGACAACGGCTGAAGTAACACAATTACCCTATTATCATATTGGATATGAGTAAGTTGTAAATGTGTTGTCTGTTGTTGCTTGGATAATTGATAATATTTAAAATAAAAGACCTCCTGCAAAGCTGTTTATTATATTAGACTCCTGCCAGCAAAATCTGTGTATTCACAAAAGTTTTACGGGCCAACGTGAAGTTCATTGTCCGGTTGCGAGCCGTGCTTGTCATGCCAAAACGTGAAGTGTCGGTCTATGTTTGCACAGATGTCAATTTTTTTAAGTTTGCTTCGAAAGTGAGTTCATTACCCAGTTGTAGTTGAGGTCGTGGATAAACTAGTTCGGCAGTAACAAGTTTTACGATACAACGGTTACTTTATACTAACCTTAGAAAATAAGTTAGAAACACAACTTAAGTTGCAAACATCGCCAATCAGGAATTGTTCTAGCCGTCCCACTGAAGTTAGTCGCTTAAATATGATTCTGAGCTAAGTAAGCTTTCCCACCATCACCATCCCCAGCATTCCCCATCACTAGTATTCTCCATCACCAATACTTTAATCGTTTACCAATAGACATGGCGTTTATTCTAAGTATATATTTCTGTTCAATCGACTTGGCGGATTACATTAGCCATTCGTAACATCATTAAAAAACTTCAGGATTTAGATTTCCTCTCAATGTCTTCATACGTCCCTCTAAATAATAATAAATAATAATCGACCCATAGTCATTCCACTGTTGGAATATGGGTCACCTCTCATATTGAGAGGGTTAAGGCCATAGTCTGGCCACGCTGGCTAGGTACGTTTCCTCACCATGTTTTCCTTCACCGTTAACGAGTGATATTTAAAATAAAACGCAATTTGTAAAGAGGTGCGCGCCATGGATTTGAACCCAGTAGCCCCGGAATGAGAGACTGAATACTTAACCACTAGGCTATCACTGCCACGTCCCTCTAACGAGTTATATTTATCATTCAGTATTCTTATTATTCGGTAAAGTTAGAAGCATGATGGAAATTCTGATAAAACCTGATGCACGTTGAATAATTCAAAACATCTGAATATAACCATAATATAATATATGTACGTATATTTCATTGCATAAAGTTCATATAATTCTAGTGAAATAAGATGTGTCAAATTTCTTGTATATAACGTGCCCGTTAGTAAAGTGCCTAAGCGTATTCCTGAACCTATTTAAAGGTATCCAAAAATCGAATTTTCGAAAGACTAAAATAATTCGGACTTAATTGAAAGGCCTGATATAGTCAGGCCAGCTACCTTCATTTCAAATATTTTATTAAAATCCGTTAATAAGAGGTGGAATAACATTGAATGAGTTCCCAAGACTTCAATTGTTCACTTCCTTCCTACAAGCACGTGTTGCCCGGACGGCGGGCGCCATCCAAATGGACGTTATTTTTTCTTACGTCATCAAAAACGTAAGACTATATGTAGTGTGTTAGAAACGAATCTGATAATCCATTGTAAGAGCCTATTTACGACATACTAAGAAATGTTATGTAAATATGAAATAAATGTATTGAATCAAACACCAATCAAATGATTTCATGATGATTGTAGTCTTCAACATTGAACGTCTGTTATCTATTTAAATAACAATGGCTACTCCTGTATTTAAAAAAGACCATTCCTTAACATCAACGATCTTTTGTGTAATATCACTGGCTCCAAACCAGAGTCATTAATCAGTCATAAACAAATGTAAATCTCTAAAATTCATTTTCTTATGTAACATGTTACATGCTCCAGTTCACACATGGCAATATGTCGTCTATCTTCCGCATATGAAAATTCCAGAGATTAACTAAAAATGCATCGCTATATTGCATGTATTCATAGCAGCACTTTTAATGCACACAGCGACCACAAATCTTACTTTATAACACCTCAAAGAGCGAAGCGAACAACAATGGTTGTGCTATTAAACACGCCGCGTATTACAGTGTTACATGTGTAAAAACATACACACATTTTGTATGTTTAAAGGTCCACGCACATGATTACACCATGACTCAAAACGTCAGGTGAAAATATTGACACACAACCTCTGCGTACGTCGCGGCACGCCTCTATGTGCGTTAAGCTCCAATAGTATTGTACAATATTAATACAGTTGTAGTATTAAATTAATTATAATTTCCAAATACAATAATTTACTCCAATTTAACGAAAAGTATTTTTATGTACCTATATACAGAACCTCTGTTAAATTATACCAATCTTCATCTGTACAATATAATAAATTTTTAACTACTGTGCAATTTCTAAACGATTATCTGTTAACAAATGTAAGTAATAAATTGAGCTTCGTTTTGAAATTTCAATAAATCTGCGTGCCACCGTACCAACCGGAACGTGAACCCATGACCCGATGGTATCTGGACTGCACCACGGGCGATAAACTAAAGTATACTTTACGAAACATACAACCCAGTAATTTAACTCATGTACGGAGCTCTGGTTACAAATGTGATTTCTCTTGAGAAGAGATAGATAAGAAGTACATGAAGCTAAAGGTGTAGACACGACAGTTCAGAGATAAGTGCTGATTAATCTGAAAGTATTAACAGGGACTAATAGAAAATCTATGTCGCCCATAGTCATTTCCGCTATTCTCAACATAAAAAAAACAATAATCTGCGATCGCTCATCATCAAGCCAGTGAGAGCCAGCTCAAGTCAGTGAGAAACTTTGAAACAGATCCTGAATTGGCTTGAAAGCTAGTGTTTCCAGTGCAGAATCTCTCTTTAACCAAGTCGTTTTGTTCACAAAAATGGAGAAACAGCAATAAATCAGATGAAATGCCTTAAACCTACGTACGATAATTTTATAATTTCATGTAAAAATAAAGACTTTTTGGGCCAACATGTGTACTTAAAGACTTACCAAAAACCACTCAAGACATTAATGGTCAACAAACGAAACATCGTCTTGTAAGAAACATCTCCAGCGACCAACGTCCCTTACAAAAATAATGTTGTTCACTTACTCATTATGCAAATACACTGCGTTGGTGGTCATTGAAATATGACTCTCATTCGGGCGTGATTAATTTCAATTTTGTTTGTACACGAAGAGACCAAGTGGAAATGTATACAACAATGATCGGCCGAAATCGGCCGAGAGTTATGTAAGACCCCGAAGTAACATGATAATCATCTTATCTTAAAATTTGATTGTTTCAAATTACTTATCGCGGTAACCGACTAAATAAATCTGCACTGAATTTCTTCGATATAAACACAAAGATAGGCGATAACCGATTCAATTACACTAATATTGAGAAATTTCAAAAATTCCACAAAACAAATAAGTTAATTTCTAATAGTAAAGACAAAATTCTTATTTTTGTTAAAATAACGACTCTGTCAAAATCCAAATACACCTCAAAATCCAAATACGTCTTACCAACAGTTTTAGAAATAGAATTATTTAATTTTACGTTTCTTGTGTACATTTCTGCTATCTCATGCCTAGGACAAGGACAAGTTCCATAAAACGCATCAAGAAGACCACTCCACAAATGATCTGTGTCGAGATTGTAAGAAACATCATTGCTTGAATCTTCTTAACATTCAATCGGTAAACTGATTGTTATCTCCAATTTCATTGGTGCTTATGTTAATGTGCACCTTTTTGAGAAGAGCCGATAGCGTCATTGTAACATACACCTTATTTGGTAATGGAGGTACAATACTGCTCATACAAGACCTAAATCATGATAAAGATGGCTTTGAGGAGAATCACTTAGCAGTGCTTTGTTTTGATGTTTTCGCTTTGGAATATATACCTACAATTGAATGTATATAATCACCTATTGCAATGTTAACATTTAAATTAATTATTCGAAATTATTTTTTTGTGTTATTTAGTGAATTTATCTTAACGGTCGTCAAATACTTCAGGCGGCTTCATGAGGAAATGTCTCATACTTATCATTGATATACTAGTATATCATTACTTATGGTTTTATAATTCATGCGATTAACGTTATAGCATTTATCCATTAACAACAATGACATTTTTTAACTACAGTATTACTCTATTATTATTATATTTCTAGAAAAGAATTTTTAATTAGTACCTTAACTTCCAATTAGTTGTACTGTTCAAATGTAACCGCAAATAATGACCATAATAAAATTTCAATTTAGCCTTGTTCCAGAACAGTTCGCAGGATGTAGTCTGGTAGACTACAATGACTTTTTATTTCGCTTTTGTGTAAAATAATTTTACAGTCAGGCATTGTTTTGTTGAATTTCCGCTATTCCATTGCCGGTCAACGCGCACATTATTTTCGCGAACAGTCAGTGCGTGCGGCATTTGCAAACGGATGTTCTATCAAGAGCATTGTGCGCAAGGTCATGTGTCATCACGAGGCTCTGGTGTATGACTGCCAATGGTGTAATTTGTCTACTATTTGAACAAATTGTCAATTGTAATCCAACGATAAATCCAATCCAAATTCCAATTCAACCCACATTCTGCTGATATGCAATTACCAACCAATGTAATACACATATATGTATACCTTTATTAATGTATGCATTTATGTAGATTATTTTAAACGATTTTGTCTCAGATAGATCAGTAAAAGTTCTTACGCGCAATTTAAAATATATAAGAAAGTTATAAAAACATTATAGACGGTAGTCAATTCCAGATAAAACGTTGTTGTAATTGAAACAAATGACAAGTCGTTACAAATGCTGTACTACATATACTGACAGTTAGTAGAATATTAAGTAAATGATATGTATACTTTATTAATCTCCTTGCCGCAAGATAATCTGCAAACAATGAAGGGAATGCTTCTGAGGAATGTATTATGTCATCTGATGATGCCATTGAGATAATGGAACACATAAATGTTAATGACGTATATAACAATGTCACTGTCACATCTAGTGTTAATAATAATAAGCAAAAAGCACATAACTTGCTGCCTTATTAGTTTGTTTGTCAGCTAGGACGGTGTAAAGAGACTTATGTAAATGAAGAAAAGTTTCTTATGTTGACAAATATTGAATTCAATGAGAATTCGTCAAAGTCACGTAAAACAGATTTGAGCATTTTATTAACTTTAGAAACTTGTTTAGGAAATTTCTCATAAAACATTTTTGTTTTCTTTGATCAATACAGGCGTGAGCATAGATCCATTTTCAGGGTAATAATTATCGAAGACAACAGTAAATATATTTTCTATAGACAACCTATAAATCTAAATCGGAGCACTAAATCGTTTTATTATAAAAAGCTAACGTTCAAAGCGCCGGGTTTCCTAATCGCTCAATCTGTAGCTGTCGGCATTTCCAGATCTAGCTCGGGCACGATATTATCATGTTGCGTACACGCAAAGCGCGGCCATTTTTGTATATGCCACAAACTGTTTGTGGAACTTGTTTGTAGATGCGGTTCACTTCATGTGGATGATTTAATGGTTGACGAGTGGGACTATAATTCCGCATTCGCTGGACATTTGCTAGTCAAAACAACATAGTAGCAGATACTGTTAATTTTGATACGTTAAAAGAAATGGCATTTGATATAAAGATCTATAATGTCAGTAACGAGAAATTAATTATAAATATGTACATAATATGGTCAATTTAAAGAAGAAATCCATGAAGCGCAATGAATTTAGATCTAGTAATTCAAGCAATTACATTTAATTTTAAATTAAAATTAGTCATCTCTTGTGTCATCTGAGAAGAAACATCCTTTTAGACTCGTGAAAGTACTTAAAGTTGTCTCTTTAATGGCCACTCCTGCTACTTAACGCGTCAATGATAAACAAACCGCGTTTCGACATCCTCTAATCGCATCACACACTTAGATATACATTTCAGCTTTAGCATCACCTGCCTCGGCTTTCAAAGGAAGATTAACGATAATGGACACGCTTTATAAGATTTTATCGCGAATGATATAAAAACGCCGGTTTTACTTTGCTGATAACTTGACAGTACATCTAGCGTCACTACTTCTAAGAAATACATTGTTCTGTGAATTATGTTTATATTTTGAAACATAGAATGCTTAAATTACATTTACAATCTGAAAAGTAGTTTTTTTCTAAAACCTTTTTTTATTTTTCTGGCCATAGTCCAAATTATGAAATTTTTAATAACATTATTTTTACATGTTTTAATAGAATTGTGATTATATATGTAGGAGTGCACCTGTGTACTCAAAAGGTTTTATTGTTCAATAAAGCGAACTCCTTGTTGTTATGTAAATAGCCCTTACTCAACAGATAGGTACATGTTTGAGTCTACCAATATGCAGAAAAGTGCCACTTTCTCGAGCCTAGATCGAAATGGAAAGCCATGATACGTACCCTCGAAGCAAAACAAATTGTAGATAGACTTTACTACCTCCCCAGTTCTTTCGTAAGTGTTATAACTGTAAACTCGCACTTTATTAATAGCGAGATAAGCTCAGCAACGCGTAGTAATTTCATAAAATCGCCCGTTAAATCAACACAATCATCGACGATTATCAAAATTCAATGCTGACCGTGTATCCGCTACACCCTCGAGGAAAATATTATAAACGGAAACAATAAATACATCAACAAACAATAAGAAAGTGGAAGATAACGATGTGAGGAAAAGTCGTATCTTGATAATGACTCTATTGAGATAAACGTTCCAAAATGTGCTTTATTAAAACGGAGTAAAGACTACGATTAATCTAAAAAAAGGAACAGCACAAGACAAATAATTACAATTTGCTTCCCCGTACATAAAATTGACAGCGATAGCTTTATGCATTACACTGATTAATTAAATGATAACTGAAGGAGCATTAATTCATTATGTAAACTGTTTTCTTTGGCGTACTCTTAAATCAACCTCATTAATGTAAGTTGAGGCGAAGAAAGGCCGAAATGTAAATTTATTGGAAGCTAAAACAGAAGAGACAATTACAAATTTCGTCATGAAAGTTTCGTTATTGAGAATTTGCTCGACAGATTAATATCTCGTAATGCTTAATCATTTTAGTGATACTTCGACGGGGCTGGCAATATATTTTTAATTATTCCACGTTATCTTACCATCAGAAAGTTTTATGACTTGGACAATTCCTTAAATGGACCATCAACCTGCGTTTTACCTAGTTTCTCTTCAACTTTCATCAAAAATTATTATCATAACCGTCATATTGTCAATATATTGAGGTGTTATTCGCAATGAGGACAATATTCTTACCGATGACGTTTTAATTTCCTATTACTTCACGTTATCGTTTTTTTTATAAGTTCTACCATTCTTCTTTTTCAATAATCTTCGCTACTATACAAAACTGAACAGATGTACTACAACTATGAATTGATTGTTTCAAAGACTAGTTACAAGTGACTCATGAAGTAGATGATATATCAGACAAACATGTATAGTATTATATGAATAATTGATTGTAAAAATCACATCAACATTTCTGTGTTGTTCAATTAATTTCATGACTGTTCAATGCCAGTCTGCTTTCGTTTTGTCTTAAACTGTTATTCATTAATCAACTTCAATATTAAGAGATTTAATTTTTCAAAAATTAATAACGTTACTGGACCTTTGTTCTGTTTTGTTACAATTCATTATAACATTTTTATATTCACTTTTATGAACCCTTCAGTGCCAAATTTACATTATTTCCCTATTTCATTATTAATCAGTCATTTTTATCTATTTTCTCCGAATATTTTGCTTTCACTCAAAACAAATACTCATACTTATTTCTCAAATAGTATGTATTGTATTTTACGTATTGAATCTACTTTATCTAATTTCTCCGAATATTTTACTTCCAAAGCATATACTCTTAGATAAAGCCTACATACGAAATACATCACTCTACATTTTCACTGAAAGTGTTGCTCTATTAGTACCTAGAATAATATGTCATCAATAAATGTAGTGTAAAACTCAAGGAAAACGTCCAAATCACACTTCAGTAACGTCTTATCTATCGAGGTCGCGATTATCAGTGAGGCAATATCTACAATATTATCACCCAATACAGCACTGTTTGGTTATAAATGGTATAAGAAAGTAACAATCCTGCTTTGCTTCTTTTTACAAAGTAATCTCAGCTTCCAGGATTTCGTCTAGAAGTTTCTAGAGTCATAAGTTATGCAGACATAAGTTTATTATTTATATATTTAGACATGTCAAACATCGGTTTTTATATAAAATCGTAAATATTTTAAACCACTACGATATTTTAGTACCGACTGTTTGTTGACTCTGTACAACTTATAGCGTTATCAATTACCAGACACCCAAACTATTTCTTCAACATTACGGTGTACTTTGCCTTTAATACGACATGGTTTCAAATTAAACACAGCATTATTGTGTTTAGTTATGTCAATTTTATTCATAAGCAATTATTTATACATTCAATTGAAATGTTTTAGCTACTGAATGAGTTTTAATATTTCAATTATGTAGAGAGGCAGAGAGTAGCAAGGAATAAAAACGTCACATCATCAACTTCCAATCACATGCAGTAAAAGAAAATCGTATGATTTTACGACAATACACATCACGAAAACGATGCCGAAATGCATTCATATTTATCCATATCAACAGTTATTGTTACAGATAAAGATATAACTGATAAAAAAAGATAAAACATATTATCTTTTATTTATCACGCCGATCGCCCGTCAGACGCCTGGTTGGTTGGCGCCAGGTTTATTACGTTTACAACTTGACTGATCGATTATAAAGGCTAAATACATGAATTTCCATTTCACTAAAAACAATTTACTTGTCTGATAACATCGTAAAGTAGTCTGATTATTGCCTACGTTGGCACTACATCGGTTCTTGTATCATGTTAGGATCGTGTTTCACCTTATACGAGTTGCTACAGATGAAAACGAATGACGAATTAGCAAAATACACACAAAGTTACTAATAAAAGGAATAAACGATGTAACTATCACACCAGTTTAAGTGATGGGAACTATTTGTGACGAATATTATATTCCGGATGTAAACAGTGGTGCTGTCATCATTACGATTAGCATTAAAAAAAGCATTCGAAATTAAATTTAAAACTCAAAACTTTGAAATTATAGTCAATTCTATATTGTTACCGTTATAATCAACCTTATTAATGGTTCCACTGTTAGACGCGAGTTTAGGAATAAGAAGTTATGAACAAAATCTCCCGCGTTGCCGAAGTAAATGTCAAGAAACTGTTTATTTTACCGCGGTAAAATGTATTTGGCTATTCGTTTAACCACTCACTGTCTGACACGATGGAAAAGTACTCTTATTATTGCCAACATCGACATTACCTCGATTCTGGTGTCTTATAAGGTTCTGTTATTGTTGCTCTTTGTCGTTGTTCATAATTTATATTTAAAATTATAGGAGATTTTAAGTCATGTTCTTACTTGGTAGTGAACTCCATCTTTTTTTAATTCTTCATATTATAAGCGGCAAGAACAAAGAAATAATTTAGTATTTAATACCTTTGTGCATTCGAACTGTAAATTAAACATGAAACTATCTTATTTACATGTTGTTACAGAACTGAGCAATGAGAAAATCTTTTTATTTCTTTATATATAATGAGGAAACGTCAGGAATAAGACAATATCACGCTGTGGTGAGTGGTGAGGCAAAAATTTATTCTTTCCTTCCTAATAATTACTTACGAGCTGAGATTACTTGTCTGCGAGCGTGAAGTTTGATTTATAAAATTGAAACAACACATGACATGATACATATGAGGTGGGTAACAAAAAGTTACAATATAAATATATGTGTATATATTTGAAATCGTGGGCGGATGATTAGTATATAATGAATAAAATTACTTAATAACTGACTGGTACGTGTTACGCTGCCCACAGCTGAGACTATAATTTCCGCTATGCATGGCAAACTATTACTTACTGTTGGCAGGTGTAATTAAGGCCTGGATCGATCAATTGGATGTGATAAAACCACACCTAAATCAGTTACTAAAATGGCTGCCCATTCATTCAGGAAAGTGTTAGGCAAGTGACTATATAGGTTTAATTGCCAACTCATGATTAGGTCCTTGTCACATTTGCACCCGCTTAAATAACTGTTAGTCACTTCGATATTTGATAATACATATTATGCTGGATGTTTCTCAATGGATTCAGTTTCAATATTGTGACGTTATTTATATACCTATCTAATATTCTGTTTTGATTAAATTCACGAGTAGGTACACTATTTTAAATTACAGGTAACCCTCCTATAACACGGTAGCTAGGTTCCTAGAAAATGCTGTGTTGTGTAAAACCATACTGTATGAGGAGTTAATATTTTTATATCTTATTTAGTCCAAGTAAAAAAGTTTTGTAGTTCTCCTATTGTGTTATATATAGCAAAACCGTGTTCTAAGACGCCGTGTTGTAGGAGGATCTCCGCAATTTACGAACCGCGTTATAGGATGCCGCGTTATAGGGGGGTCACCTGCATACACTGATCACCTATAATAGAATCACAAAACGAAATTATTTATATTGTCTTTTAAAACACTGAGTTTATTATCTACGTCTCCCTAAGATAAAAGACACGATTTATAATAATTAAACTCTCTATACTTACTCTCTTTTAGTTAGTCGTCGTAAATACAGCAAGCACATTATTTTCTAATCGAATAGATAAATTCATTTTGTCCCTACGAACAAATCGTGATCAATTTTAATATATGAAAATATTTGTCTATAAATGTCTTTACGTTTATCATTAATTACTGTTAGATGTTGGAATTAGGATTATATCGGACTATATTAATGCTCATTTTGGTTTCAATTAAACTTGTTGATAATTTTAATCGATGTGATTAAGTCTTTAGAAATGTAGTCGCATTCAAAGCATTAGCAAAGTAATAAAAAGAGAATAATAATATGAATTATCTTTTTGAAGAATTTTTAATTGATTTGCAATTTCACTTGAAAAATTTTGACCTATTCTAATTGAATCCTTTTGTACTTATCATTATTTCAACGCAAGCAAACTAATACATAGGAAGTGAAAACGTGGAATCTTTCTAGAACAATCATATTATGTTTGTGTACCTTCAAAGATATACATTGTTTAACTTTAATTACCTACATTGAATATTATACTTATAATATCACTTTCTGTGGTATACCGTACAGATATTTAATAATACAATTGTCATATTAAAATTATGAACCACCGCTGAGGTCATACCTTTATTAACGCCTATGAACTCCAACAGCTGCCTGCATCAACAATACGTTTCGTTGTTTCATCAGTTTCAAACAATTGTTCTGTTTTGTTCGACTAAGTCAAAACACGCCAAAAACATTACTCGTATCAATGCCCGTAAGCTGATATCCCGCGGAGTGCAATTAATTAGGTGTTCCTATAAGCATTTGAATGTAGGTACCTTATTATAACGTATTAAAATTGAAAATTGAAAACATTTACAATCAACCATGCGTAATGTGCTCCCGACGTTAAATAAATCTGTATTATAAAAACAATCTTATATTGTGAGTCGTAAAGTACAAATTGAATTGCGATTTACAAATGAGAAATTCTATTGTGAAGATTGACTTTATTTACTACGTGTTAAGGTCCAAATTAAACTGTGTACTGATAAGGATTAATGTATGTTGTCTTAAGACATTCCTTGCCATAAATAGTATGGGTTTAACGTATCCGCGCCCGGCGCTTGTATGAACGAGGTACGTGCCTCAAATAATGCCACAGACATAATACTTTGAAGATATATATACAGGCGTTTATTTAATGACGATACAGTTGGACGACTAATTAATAATTAAATCTTAATTCCGTACTGTCTATTTAAATGCTTTTTCAACGCCTAAGTAATAAATAGATACTAATCATTGACAACAAGTCTTTATTATTTGGTTGTTGGAAACTGGTCTCCCCTCATATTGTGTGTATGCCATATTGGATCCCGCTGGCCAAAAATGAGCTTGATACTTCACACACGATACATAATATTAAAGGTTTCCTCATGATATTTTCTTTATTTCTATAACAAGTGACAGATGATTATGAAATCGCGCATAATCTGTTATACCAAATCATCTCAGAGTGTTAGGATTCGACCCTCTATTCCCTGGACTGAAACTCAAACTACTAGTCCGCCATTGCCTTTAGTAGAAAAATCACATATTAATTGTCCAGGTGTCATAGAAACGAAGCCGGGATAATAACTAGCATCCTGAAATCACTATTGACCCGCATCAAATTACAAAGTTTAGTTTAAATAGATACCTATAAGTAAAAAACATTCAAATGAGGTAATTTAAAGTAATAATTATGTTCAAATAAATCGGACGAATTCAAATGGCTTGTATTACGCAATTTCCATATTATAGTGGTAAGGTTGCAAACAGATGCTGTTATCAAATGCGGAAATAGGAATAAGAACAATAGGAAAATACAACAGGAACAAGATAATATTGGAACAAACATATCTACTATTTAGCTAGTAGAACCCTTGAAGAATACAGGGGTATTTACCGTAAATACAAATATCAGGAAATAAATGGAAGCTAGTTTCTTGTCATTTTACATGATTGAGGTGTGCAATCCTGTTTCTCCGTATGACAATTAGAATTTATCAGCTCTTAGCGTCTTGTATTATCTGTACATATGTATATACATACTTCAAAACAAAAAGGTCGTTGCTTCTTTTTGGTAAAAATAGACGCAGTGATGGTGCTAGCTACTATGTACTGTATACATATATATAATTTTCCATTATATCTCCGTCACTGAATTTCATTGTTAACATATTTCTAGATATTCATTTTAAATATTAACGCTTAAAATAAAAATCGAAATCATTGAAACCAAAGCACGACTTCCTGAATACAATTAAGCTTTAGCTATTAATACTATTTAAACTGAACACACCCTACTTTATACCACAGGATATTGCAAAAACTCAAAAGTTCACTCAATTCCATCTCTTAATATGGAGTATTCTCTATCAAACTCACTGAACATTCTGAGCAAGAACAATTGAAACCAAATTAGACTTATACTGATTTAATTGAGTTCGATCGCATGACAGTTGAAAGGTCAGAACCTTTACCGTAGCAAAAACTAATTGCTTTAGAAACTTTGTATTCCCGCAAATGTCATACCTGAGTATAGAGTACCCTTTGAGATGAGTATTTATTGTTCACGACGCCGACCATTTCTATGGTGTAAAATGGTACTAGCAAAGAGTCGTTCGATAGAAACAATAGACATGTCATAACCAGTCAACGTCACGAAAACACGATTTCCTTGATTAGGTGATGAAAGTAAAAAAATACTATCTAGTGTAAATGTGTAGTGTTTAGTTACACAAAAATGGAAGGAAAATATGTGTACAAATCGCATTTTCAATTTTGATATACTTATAGTAAGAAATGACCAAGAAACACACGACATGCTAGATAGCATAGAATCATACCTAAGAAAAAGATTAGACATTGAAATATTTGACTACTTTATTTATAAAACTCGAGATACGAAAAGGCTTGATAATCGAAATTAGAAACGACTAGTCGAATATCAATAGAAAAACAAAAATTTAAAAATAAGTAACGTCAAGGAATCTTATCTAAATAAACATTTAATATGATACAAAAGAAAACATATTTAACACTATCCAGCGACAATCATGAATTATCGTGTCGTGACACCAACTGTAATCATATATCTCTGTTTACAGTCGTCAAATATAAAACGTTCGTTTACTTAACAAAACATGATTCAGTGAACGATTCTCTGACCTTTTGTTTGTTTTATTGTCATCAGAAAGGTTTCTTTGGAAGACAATTAAAGCTATTGTTTGTTTTTGTGATCGTTTGTCTGATATTTTATGAACATTATCAATGTGTTTTGAGATGACTGTAGGAAATTTCGTTTTCGTATCACGACCACGTTTCGTCATATTTGTTTGAGATTATATGAAGTGTTTGCTGACGTCTTTTATTATACTTGTTGCTATGTGCTTGATTTCAGTCTGATCGGAAGATACAATGCAACTTTATTAAGGTTCAGACATTTTATTCGGTATATTTTATGTTTGTGTCGTACGTCTTAAATCACGAATAAAGCTTAAATATAGTATTAACATGTTTTGTATTGTATGACCTTTTTTTAATAATTATCATATTAATTATATATCTTTTTACAGGTAAGCATCATAACTTGTTGAATATAACCGTACACATGTCAACTCAGCTGGAATCCTTTGAATCTTGAGGTATTTATTTATTTTTACGTTTTTATTATGTATGATAATAATATACTTTTTAACTTTTACGGAATTTTTTTTGAGCAATTATTTTACATTATGACATAAATTCTCATGAAAGCTCAACTCTCTCCTATCTCTTATGATTTTTTCAAATAATATCTCGTAAACTTTAATACAATCATGTAATCAGAAATTTCTTGGAGGTGTGAAAGCTTTAAAATACTATTTACCATTGTATTACACGCGTTTCGACTTATGACAACGTGTTATCTTTTTTATCTACAACCAAAGTTTTTATTTGTATATTGTTCACGACAACTATTTGTCCTACTTTAACCTTATCTGTATTTATACTAAGTTCAAAATTGAATGTTTCTTTTTTAATATGTTTCACAGTCTGGTCTATTCACCTGTGTTTTATGTATTTACCATTGATAACTTAATTTACTATAACCTCGCGCTTCCTAAGGCGTGTTCAGAGGTCCTTTACATTTAAAATAAACATTCTCTATTTACGAACGAAAACAGCTTTATATCGCGATTATAATTGTTCATAAACTCGAAAGGTCTCTTAGAAACTGCAGCTATATAAAATGAGATGAAACGTATACATAAAATAGCTTATAAGTAGACCAATGAAATCATTGAGAAGTCAAGAACAAACAGTGTTATTTCGAAATTCTTGCAAACGAATAATACGATTGTGAAACAACAATTTACCTCGACAAGTTGGCACGAAATGCCTTAATAATGTCATCAAGGGATTTGCCTAGTGCTTATGTATTATGTATTTTAGTAAAATACACAGTGGAGAGCGCGCTGGCCTTATATAGATTAAATCTCGGTGCAAGAGCTTAGCAATCATTTCAACCATTACACGTGATATTGTAATCTATTTGAATACTTTTGCTATTTGATCTCTCTTGAACTACTTACCTGGACTGTATTGCATCAGTAGCAAATTAAACATCATTAAGTATCTACGAAGTACCTATTACAAAAGAATTTGGACCAACCTCGTATCATGCGTATGGTAATAGAGGTTGTAGTTTTCATAGTAGTCATCGACTCTGACTCGTTAGTGGAAGAATTGAATTAATAGTATATTTTGTGGCCATTGCATCCCATAGACCAACACCAAACTGAGGTTACAGCAAGTAAAGTACAGTTACATTGCTTTGCATAAACCAATTAAAATCTAAATTGCCGCAACCCGTCAGTTCCTGTAGCGATAAAAGGGCAACCGATAAATCTTCATAGAAAGGAGTTTAACACAAATCGTGACTGTAATGACGTCTTAAACTGCTAGCTGGATATTTATCGCCACTATGGTTTGAAATGAAATCTCGGGAATCCCAAAACTATGGGATTGTGAATCGGAACAGACGAACAATGGCTACGTATGTCGAATGTTGAGATCTATCTTATTTTCAATCACTATTTGATCTAATATCTGCAATGTATTGATACAGGTATAAAAAGTTTTGATACGACGCGTTCCTCTGGATGAATTACTTTCTACTTTAAAAATAAATATTTATGATATTTAAACACTAATTTCTAAACAAAACTGTAGTTCCAATTTTTTCCTCTTCCATGCCATCTTTTTTCTTAGTTTTCAAGTCTAATTCGATTTCGCCTTTTGACTAAATTGATGCATTTGGCTCAAATTAAATTTTTAATTTTTGTATCATCATTACTTAACATCTTGCTTATTCGGGTATTTTTTTGTCACGAAATTAAATTCTTAAAATAAATATTAATTCATTTCTAGTAACCAATCTTCGAAACACTGTAATTGTAAAGCAATCGTCTTCACACCTCGACTTCAAAGTGTACATCAATCATTGTATTACATTAAGCCTTGAACTTGCGAACGTCTAAAAATAGACTCGCCTCAAAGAAATCATTTATTTGTCTGTCTGTTCATTGCTTAAGGTGTTCTTCGTGGCTCGAACTCTTTTGTTGTTTCTATATTATATATTTCATGAGTTTCTGGTTTTAAATCATGGATTACATTTAAGATAAATGTTCAGCTTTTTTGCCTTAATTTATAAGGTTCCGTCAATGCCAATTGGAAGCTCATATTTGTGCCATTTTATTAGGTTTTTTTATTGAAACATGTTCATACAATGGTCATTAAAATATGGTTATTGCTTTTCCTGATTGATTTATATTACTTACTTAATTTGTTGCAATTAGTCCAACTACTAGTCTATTTTATTCATAGTAATCACCCATTCTTACTTCCTTTTCAACTTTTGCAATTAACCATACAAATTTCTCTTTTCAATTATGGGCATTTATTATCTTCATTTGAATTCAAACGTGGAGGAAACATAAAGTTTAGTTTAACGGCATTATAATTAAATTATTGCAAGCATAATGAACATAACCATTAGAACTGTTATTATAGATTTTTTAGATTATAGTCGTTAAATAACGTATTAGTTTCGGTTGTAAATGTTAACGAACATTCGTATGGAAAGTTTGTTGATATGGCAACAACAATTATAAAGTTATAATTACACTCTCACTGCGCCCTTTAAAGCTTTACCGTTAGTAACCTAGGGCTTCTCGCTTGACGAAATTTGCACACTAATATACAGTAAACATGTTTGAAATTGCAATGAGTTTGGTTAAACAATTTATTGTTTACATCAATCAATTACATATCCCCTTAAATGACCTATGTTGTTGGAACTGATAAACATATTTTCTTGACCATTATCCATGATGTCAGAGCAGTCATCCCACTAATTATTATGTAACAATAAGAATCAAGCTACAAATCAGATTACACAGAGCAAACATTCTATCATTGGTTTTACAATACCTCACCTCCATTACCGAAATCCTTCAGCAAACTGTACTGCCTTGGTGATAAAATGTCCAAATATCTTATCAATATGTTCAGTCGCTTTCGTAACCAAAACAAGAATGTATAACGGTCATACAATGCCCGTATCCATTGCTTTCTTTCTGTCGGCACGCGGAGTGCTATCTCGACATGAATCAATTAAAGAAACAAAATGGAGAGTGGCTTTAAGATATTATATGATACTGATATTTTTGGCTACACGTGTTCTTTATTAAAATTGCTGGCCCGATTGCAATGGAGTTTGATTTTGTGGAGCTATTGATGTTTAGGGTTAGGTGTTACGAAATTAGCTCGAGCTGACATAACTTATATTTTATAACAAGGTAAAACGGCAGGACGAAGTTAGTGTTAATAAATTTCAATATTATTAATCAAATATACAATTTACATAAACAACTCAATATACAATCATACATTTTGTTCGTGATAATAAATGATGCGGATGTCAAAGATACCTCTACCTAGAATATATTATAATTTGTTAAGAAGAAACCTATGTACAAAAAACTCGATTAAAAACCAGTTGCAAGTCTCATTCTAGAATATACAGATCGACTACCGATTTGTTAATTAAGTTTTTGCCCCCTTTAACTTTCATTTTCTCATAACCCATGTATTATTTATCATTTAAGTTGATTAATATGCATTGCTGTCAGTAGAGAAGTGTTAGTTATTAGTGCTCGACAGAAATTTCGGTTTTAGCCAAACTACAAGAGAAACCAAATATTCGGTATTATTTTGGTACCAGCCGAAACCAGATAATAAGCAATAATTTCAGTTACGATTTCTGTTTCAGCTGCGAATCTTCTTTCGATCGGACTTTTATTTTCATAAAAAATATAATCAGTTAAAACATAAGTTTACACCATTAGATTTAATTATACAACTTTACAATGTGTTCGGAAAGCACATGTTCGTTTGGTCGCAGAATCCGCGCGAGAGTGTATAACGTCACTAACATCGTCTCCACAATACAGTAGGTCGTTTATAATGTAGCATGTCACTATTTACACGAATAAATATAAGGTTCACATACATAAGCCTTAAGTGATTGTAATATATAAATAAACAATAGGCATAAATTATAACTTTAATTAACTGATCATTAATTATTTTGATTGTCAACAATGAACATAGATAATTGCCATTATTAATTGTGGCAAATAAAAGCTATTTATGTACCTACAATGTACATACATATATGTAGCAAATCTTACCACAGGTTTGCAACAAAATTTATATTTGGGGTTAATTTAGAGCGACTTAAATTTAATGTCTGTCACATCCGCAGTTTAATTGAGAACGTCAGTGCATGCGTCCCGTACAACAGAAATTATACATAGACTACATCATTAAGCTCACCCCCTATTACAAGAAAGCTATTACTAACTGGTCTAAATTGGAAGTACTTCACTCCTCCGCCTATCTCTTTGGGGAAATATAAACGTGATGTTATATCAAACCTTTGTATCGCATTAACGATCTGAAAAATACCGTGTACCTTATACTATTCGATGTTCATGTATATCTAAGATGTAAAGTATAAGATGTTCGTGTATAAAATGTATAGTATAAGGTGCTCGTGTATAAGGTAAAGGAAGAATAATAATAAACTGGTAGCGGAACCATCCCGATCTCGGATCGTGACTAATCCGCCATTGAAAGCTACTACGATATCTAAATTATATACCGCTATGTTCTTGTAAAACAAAACCTGCGCGGACTTTCAGGGTTCCGTAACTATTACAGGAATTACAAAACCGTAGATACGATATATGGATACGTTGCCTTTGTTCTTGTATATCTTTGTAATGTAGTGTATGTGTTAATAATATAAACCCTGTATCGTCAAACATATAAAGGATGATTATATGTATATTTCTATTTTATAAAATAGTTATGTAACGTCATTAAATGAATATGTAACTGGCAATGAAATCACGAAAATGAATTGAACCAAATATTGCTTTTTAAATGATTGTATAGTTATAGTTCCTATATTTTGTAACTTATTACAGCCGCAATAATATTAATATGTGTATACATAATGTTGTTGAGACTACTTTTTTATTTTAAGCAATATCTACATCTCAATTATCCTATTATGCACAGTTATTACTGATAAACAATAATTCTGGAGTACCTAAACATGCATTTCCTCAATGCTGTCACGGAACTACTCAGTTCTATTATCAAACACAAGAACATAATATTAGAAACGCCGTTACGGTTAAAATTTAATATGCAGGTATTTTTCCATGTTATTCTAGTTTATAATTGGATAATACTACAGTTATAATTAAAATAACTGAGATTATAAACGATGGCGGTTAACATTTTTAGTAGAAATTCCTACATAGAAGTGAACGATAAGAGTCTAACACAATTTTGTATCGCGACTGAACGATTTCACCTCAAACCACGCCTGTTCAATGCTCAGATTCATCCGATGACATTTACCGTGCGCGATATTGTTTGTGCCGCCATTTTCGCATTGACAAGCTCCGATCAGATACGTTCGTTCGCCGTTCATTCGTTCAACGGTGAAATTACTCGGGATCATGTCGTAATTTGTTTCGTATAGCGAGTGAAAGCGCGTGGCGAATGATACGAAGATACCTTGTTGTTCGTTCCATTGGAACCTCTTTAACTGATAGCTATTAAAGTCACTTTAATTGGATATATTTAATTAATACTTACTAGAATGTTCTCGTGGTGCTGAAAGCGTTGTATATGTTACGAATTGTATTAATGTACTATCACTGTGGTTTATTAGAACACATATAGGGTACCTAAATAATATACAAAATATTACTATGTAACACTCTTTAACATTAAACCTATTTTACAATTAAACTTTTCGTTAGTATCTCGTATATAACCCTATAGTATCCCTTTAACTCGGTAGTATCCCTTTAATAGTATCCCTTTAGTAGTATCCCTTTAATTCGGTATGTTTTTTCGAGATAATCAAAGTAGTATCGAAGTTCGGATAACTTCGATACTACTTTGATTAGGTCCCCCTTCTTGAGGTCCCGTCGCTGTCAACGATGTCGCGCCAGAACTGGTCGACCTATCCCGAAAAACATGCGTGGGTTAAGCCGGCACATAATTTAAGCATGTTTTCTCTCGCTCACCAAAATACAACAATATATGTATGTACAGTGTTCGACATATTTTATTACAAAGAATTATTATTTGTTAACACTTCGCACGTTTCTGTCGATCGAAAAATTTAAAATGTTTTGAAATAAAAATATATTCGAAAAAGTATATATTCTATGTCTATTTAGATAAATTATATTTAATAATCATAACGAAACAAAATCAAACTAAATATAATTCAAAAATCAAAAAAGTTAAACAATACATTTTGAATACAATTAACTAAGTAAGCCGTGTGTGTCAGCTAAGTATTATCTCAAAATCAAACACTTGTTGCTCTCGTCAAAGAACCACGACTCATGTGATCTTACAACACATCTTAAGCTAATCTCAAGATCAACTCGAACGTTGAGATCCAAATCATTGTCATTAAAATCATGTTTTATTGTGTTGTGGAAATATTTGTAACGTTCACACTCAATGGAATGTCATCTTTATTTATTTCATTTTAAGGTTTATTTTGGTACGTGACTGTAAAAATCCCAAAAGAATACGTGGTGACATGGAGGCTTTTATAATGAATTTTTTTTATGTACGCAATTATTTCTACGTGGATAATTCCAAAGAAAACAAATCATTATTTCTAAATATGAATATAACAATGTTAGTCTATTGTTATTATATTTGACAGACATCAAAAAATAATTTTCAACGTTTAAAGATGCGACACGGCACAGAAAACCGTTAATATGATCTATTTGTTCTAATTCTGGTCTAATTTGGGACGTAACACGATGTCATATAACATAGTTTGTATGTCCGTAGATAATTGTATGTATGATTTAGTGTTATAATTACTAATAATATGTGTGAAATATATGCAGTCTCAATTTACACACTTTCATACTAGTGTTTATTATCCTCCTCTGCCTACCCCTGCGGGGTAATCCCTGTGTGATGTTACGTTACTTCCATACATGTAGCATGTAAAACTTCGGTTCTGTCTGACGCGCCACATTTTCTATTAACAACTACAGTCATATCTGCAAATGATTGCAAGCACCTGGCAGTGACCGTGGAACAACAAGTGGCTGTGTCAACATTAGGAGCACACAATATAACAAAAAATACACAATACAATACAATAAAAGACGCCACAGTATATTAAATTGATTGTATACAATAATTTCTGTGACGTCACCAGTAACATGGGGCGTTTCACAAAATTTGCATAATGAGATCTTCAGATTTGGCGTTTATTGGCGACTCCACTGATGCTGTGAACGACTATTGCATCTGCTTACCTCTTATCGGAAAGTGACTGGGCTCCGAGCTTTAATTCCTATAAAAAAATCAGATTTATGTTTTCCCTTGACGCGAATAAACCGCTTATTGCGAAGACTTAGTTCGAAGCCTTACTAAATAGGCTCCAAGGCTACAATTGCTATATTAGATTATTATTAAGCTGATTGAATGTTACTTAATACATACGTTTCAAATCTCACATATATATCGCTTAGTTTATGTCTTTAAGTATACTAAAGGTAGGTGTAATGTATTTATTTCTTTATGAGGATTAGTATGGTAAAATTTAACCATTCTAACTTTCATTAAACCTCTCATTCTGAGTAGAGACCCGTGTCCAGCAGTGGAACAAAACAAGGATCTAAAAACCATATTATGTAAATGAATGTTACCATTAAAGATATTTGAAACACGATGCTCTCTGCTCACGCTTAAGGAACCTAGCGTGATGATAAAATTACAATAACGTTACCTGTTTTTTTTTTAAGAAATTGGGACATAAAAACACTGAATATTTTGTATGTGCTCAATTTGTTTTCTCACTTTTTGGTAATGAATACGAGCATGCAATTTTGGTCTTTAACAACTAGCATATGCTGAGAGGATAGCGTTTCATAATACATAATTACTTTGTATTATGTAGGTACATAAATTTTTATATTGTCCAGTACAATAGTGTACTATACGTGAACCGTTTTTATTTCTTTCTTTCTTTCCATTTTAAATGGTTTTATACATAATATAAGCGTGCGCATTTCATGTACTACATAAGTTTTGTATATATTAATGCGAGAAAACATCACAAACCTACATAAAACGTATATAGAAGCTTGTGGAACAAGGAATCACCGCTATGCTCCTAAAACGATTGGATCCATACTGGACAGCGCCTTATCGGGTCTCGTTTACAAGTAATTAATGTGGCAGATACCTTGACTAACTACTTCACTGCATCACTAACTGATCTTACGTACTTAAGGTTAAATGGTGAATAAAAACAGAGGAACCAAGTAGTAAGTAACCATACTGAAAAATAATTCTTCATTTAAACTTTATTTTTTTTTAAATCGCTTTATGACAATTATTTGCCTTTGGCAGTATAAAGTTCTTTTTTCAAATTTTGCTGACAAGTGTCGTTGATGTGACAACTGTTTTAAAAAGTATCTGAGTATTACTAAGCGTCTCAATGTTTATAAGGTTGTGATAATATAGATACATAAAAAAATATTTGAATTTTGTGAAAATACAAAATAAAAGTTTGGGTCGGCTCAAGACCGTATTTGTCTCAAGTTCTTAAAGATACAGCGACATTGTTACATGTAATTTTCTCGCAACGAGATGGCTTGCATGTGAAAGTCTTTTCGAGAACTATTGATAATGCGAGCGTGCTTCAGATTTGAATATCAACGCTAGGCTGGCTCTTGTTTCCAATACATTCGTGAACTCACACATATATGACAGATTACATAATAATATATTAATGTCTTGAGGAAACTTACACTGGTTCCTCTGAACCCAGATGCTACAATATCAATCAGGCTGCTAGTTACATGATTAAATTTTTATATGTAGCACCGCAAATCACATTTTTTCGGAATAGCTCGAATGGTTTTATACCTATCCGAGGACCTTCCTTATGAGCTCCCATCGATAGTAGGGAGGTCGTTGGAAAAACAGTACTCACGAAACGTTTAAACTTTAAATATAACCTAGCTTGTTATATCTATTATCGATTAATAAATATAACTTCAAGCGATTTAAAAAAACCAAACACCGAAGCAAGCTACAAACAATTAAATTTTAATTTTGTGAAGTAAGCAGTGGTTTCTATGTTTATTGTTGTCATATTATGGCATTCGGATAGTTGTTCGCGACTTATGCAACATTAAAAAGTTAGACCTGCTATTGCTCTACACCGAAATCATTTATCAGTTTCATTTTGCACCAAGACGATATTTTGTATAGCGTTTATTCTTCGAATCTTTCACTTATATCCAAATGCATATACAAAAACGGTTGGACACGTAAAAATAAAAGAGTTCTTGGAAACAACATGCCCCGATGACGTCGCTATCGACTTATGCATACTTTATGGTAATGAAACCCCATTACCAAAGCGAAAACGAACTATAAAGAGACAAAATAACACATCACTAAAACTGCTAAAGCCTTTTAAGTTTAAAATGAGAATAAAACCAGCTTCCATCTGTACCGTACGTTATATTTTTTACCATCAAAGAAAGCATCAAAGCAAACAAGTAGGTAAACGTTTCTAGTTCAGTTTTTGTCGCGGCGAATAGCTATTAAGTAACGCTACATAGAGTAAAGCAGACGTTGGTCGTTACTCTACAGTGCTCTCTACATTTGTTCTCCACAGTTGTTCTCTACATTTGTTCTCTACATTTGTTCTCTACATTTGTTCTCTATATTCGTCTTCTGTCTATAAGTATGCTCTCTAATTTTTTTTTTCTAATTTAATAATCTATATGTTTTCTTTATAATTGTTTTCTACATTTATTCTCGACAATAACAATGTTTGTTTGTCTAAAAAATTTTTTACTTGAACTTTTGTAACTTCGAAACTTAATGTACGTACAATAATTTTATAATAGAAATAGAGAAGGAAACAAATAAGTACTTAATTCGTAAACAATAAACATATAGCAATATGAATAAAATCATTATTATTTACTGAGTCTGACACGTGTATACATATATAGGTATGTACGATATGTACATATTACATGTTTATATATTATGTTCGAAGGGTATATAAAATATACAGGCTAGATAACTTGTTTTATGCAAATGTACAATGCGTTGTACGTTACGTGTAACTCTATGGTACAATACCACACTTGTGTAGAGTCGTTTGATAATAGCTTTCTCTTCAATTGCGCCAACATTGGTTGTAACATTAGATAGGTATATTTAATAGTAAGGCTATCACTATTTTTAAAAATTTAACCGTAATCAGAATAACAAATTTGTATGTTTTCAAACGAACTAGTTTTCAATCAATATGAATCTATGTTCGTGAAATTTCGCTCGACGAAGCGATCAAATAAAAAGATTGCACGATTGTACGGTTCTTGGTAACATAAAATCGAATAGTTGCAACGTTACAAGAAGAAGAAAACGCGCTTAAGTGTTAGATGCTATTAAGTTCAAGTCCAGACAAATTTAATAATTCTATCATATTAATAACATTAAAAATATACCTGCCCAGGAAATTAAAATACGTTCTTTGTACGTTACATACCGGGAACGATTCTCAATTGACAGCCAACCGTGGGTTTTTTAAAAACCCCGCCTCTCCCCTGTTAATATAGGACATCGTAATACCTTGACGTGTAACCCATTCGACGCTTTCTCCGACCAACTCCGATAACTCTCTAAGCGATAACTGTTAGCATAGCGAAGATTTATGATACAAGTTATCGTTTAAGGCCTTTCAAACGGTGCGTTCGGGACGTCCGTTTGTAATGGTTGTACCCGCTTGAATTATTGACTGCGGTGTTATGATTGATAATGGCTGTGCAATTTTTTACAAATCTTCAGTCAATGTGTAATGAAATGAAGGTGCAATGAAATACAGTTATAATTTTACCTTGTTTTGCGTACTGGTGTTATTATAATATTAGAACATTTTAATGATATTTTA
This sequence comes from Parelbella ahira ahira, assembly GCA_018244795.1. Taxonomy (NCBI): domain Eukaryota; kingdom Metazoa; phylum Arthropoda; class Insecta; order Lepidoptera; family Hesperiidae; genus Parelbella; species Parelbella ahira. The sequence continues at coordinate 8,109 of DWME01000447.1, read as the reverse complement.
ATGTTTTCCTTTCGCTGGAAACAATTCCTATCCTTACAGGTTAGGTCCCTTACTAAATTGTAAAAGTATGATTATGAGGTCATCTGTGCCTTTTGGATAAAGTATCACTACCTGTAATAGGCTAAAAATATATTAATAAAACCCACACAAGTTACAGTTCTTAATAATAATATTTAAAACTCGTAAACTTGGCAGAGTTAATTTCGAGTATACTCTTTTCCATATTTCAGCTAACGTTAAAGACTATTGAGAATTGAGATATTGTGAACTTGTTCGAGTTTTGTGTTATTCGATGTCAATTTCTTCGAGACTACTTTTGACTCGCGAAACTATAAGTGTTGCCATGGCAACGGTTTTTGACCAAATCAGCGTTTGAATCCACACAAACGTCGCGTTCGGAACGTCCGCTTGCAGCATTAATAATAATAGGTACATTTTTTTTCTAATGCGTACCAACGATATGATTGATATTGATTTGTAATGTTTCATTATGTAGGTATAAGAATTTACATTTTTTCAAATGGGACTGTAGTACACTCCCCTGCCTACCCCTTCGGGGATGACAGGCGTGACATTATAAATGTTACGAATATTTTTTTACGATATATGTATTTCTAAAAGAGTAAAAAAGTTAGTTAAAATAAAATTTTATATTATCTACATAATATAGTAAATACATATGTTAATAAAATTTGAAATAGAAATGAAGAAACCTTTTTGTCCTGTAGAGAATTATTTACTTAAAGGATATCCAAGAATAAATGACAAAATTCTGAAAAAATAGTACCACTCGTCTGTATTAATCTAGGTTATTATTACCTAGATATTGATGGACGTAACATTAAATAGTACGCAATATTTAATGAAATGTTAAACACTCGATTGATGACTTAATCACTTTGTAACGAGATATGTCAAAACAGGTAAAATTAATTTGTCATATATGTGTTTACTTGAACTGAGGAGCGTTGGAGGTTACTCTAGTAAATGGACGAGTAACATAACAAAAAAAATTTAATACAGGAGCGGTTGCTGGAATTTCAGTTTATCTTCTAAACGATCAAATATTTAGTTCTCTCTTAAGCCAACAGGTACCTCTTTCATTGAATCCTCTAATAGTAGACTTAGGCTGAATGGAAGGAATAACTTTGTTGCTTAGCCGAAAATCTCTATAGAGCTATAGGGTTTTTAGAAACGCAATATTAGAAACATTATTCCATATGTATATATTCATATTCATTTATAAAAGGAGTATCCTTTTATAGATGAATTATTATAAGAAACGATGGGTTATCTTAGAACAAAATGTGGATACGTTTTTTCAATTTAGCTCTCTTTGTTCCTTCAACGTTTGCAAACAGTTGAGAAGCATATGATTTATACACACGATATTGTCACGTAATGTTCAGTAAACAAAGTTCATAATCGCTTAAATAAATCTGCATATTAATTCGCCGCAATCTCAAGCATTGGAAAAGGCATTTAATATCTAACCTCCGATAATGTATTCATGATCTTGAATACATCAAAGGATTTAGTTAAATGGGAATTCCAATATTGAAAGATACCTATTTTCGTATCGTAATTGCTTTATTAAAACCAATAAATCTTGGACCCGTTAGTCGGTAGCAAAGGGTGAACTCCGTTGAAATTTTGTAAGCGTCTCTTATAAATCATTCAGAATGAATGATGAAGATTAGCCTCTACAGAGTGAATGTATTAAAGGTCAATTGCATAGAATTTTAACAAATATTTTAACCGTTCAATCGGTGTGTTTACTTTCTTTGTGCGAGTTTGTTGTTTCTTTGTTGTGTTGTATAACAACATTTATATCATGTTATACCATGTTTAAAATTAAGTATATTTCATATTAATGTGCTCAAATATAATTCACATCACATTCACATTCAAAGTTTGCTAAATCTCACTAACTTTATACGAATAGACGAACAGTGCATATTTCTATGAGTCTACCGACGTTATAGATGCTTCTATAACGTCGGTTCTTATTCAAACAAAAATGATATAACTAGCATCGCTTGATGCTTTGGTGATGTATTCAAACGCAACGATTAGGACATATTCCCAACAGATGTGTCCACTCGTCATTGACACTGGAAAAATATTATACCTACGATCCTAAAAAAATATACGACACGCAGAAAAAAAATTACAAACAAGCATTTTGCCGCGCGTTTAACCAGTAAAGCGGGCGAACCACTAATGTGTACCGTGCCTAAATAATCGATTATCGTCACTTTAGAATAATATTTGAACGCTTATTATCATGTCGGCACTTTTACCGAGTTTCCGCTCGAAAGTTATATTATTGAAGACAGATAATGTTTTCCGATTGAATATCACAATTTAGATTTTATTATCCGATCTAGATATACTTTCGTAACCTGTATATAAGATGTTTTGTAAGGTGTTATGATTTGGTACAATGTTTTTGGTTAATGTCGAGTATGTGCGTTTCGGAATAGACAGGCTTGTCGCCGTTGCTTCCGTCAATATCACTGACAATTGAAGACTAAGTGTTAGTGTATTTAATTTATTATTGTTATTACAATATTTCTTTCAGTGTTTATTTATTTTTTCTTTCTGTACAATATTTATTTAAGTGTTAACACAGACGAAAATGAAAACCGAACAAACTCATTCTAATCGACTTTAAATTATGTAATTTTATTTATTAAGAATGATACAATTATAATAAAAATATAAAGTATTATATAAAGTTTCATTTTAATGTTTTAATAATACATGTGACTTCAATTAAGATATCATTTTCAGACGTCAAGATAAATAAAGAGTAAAGATATAAAATGAGTTATCAATGCAACGGTGCAAGCGGCGCAAATGTTGAGAATCACGTTTGACCGATTACCGGATTTTCTGTAAAGGGATGTTTCTATACTGGGCGATTAAGAGAAAAGCGATTATTATTTAACGGTTAACAACATATAACGATTTATATATTAATAACTTGCTATTAACTCATTGTTGGTATCCTAAAGCTAGGTTACAAAATGCGAACTGAATGTCCAATGGCATTCTCTATCAGTCGACCCAGGGTGATGGTGGAAATATGTTGTAGCCACAACAAAAAATATTATTTTTTCTATACAAAAGTGTTGAGAACAGTCCAAATTTATTAATTTTATCTAGAAGCTGTAATTAATAGATAATTTGATATACGTAATATACAAGCTATAGACAAGTTCATGCACAATCACGGAGATGCATATTGAGTGAATATATTCTTCTCTCAAATATTGTACACATTTGACAAACAGAAATCCTAACATAAATGCCAGAAAAATAAAGTATCCTCAAACTAACCGTTCAAGTTGCCGAGCCTTGAGTCGCAAAATCACATCCAATTAATATCATGACATAACTATATATAAAATTGTAGGACAATTCATTTAAAACTTCTTTTACTCATTCTGAAGGAACAGCTCGTTGCGCTAAAGCGATAAAATAACGCGAACCATCAAATTAAGGAACGCAAAGAGTTCTTAGACCGCGTTAAAGCTTGCGATAAAATTTAACGACTGGCACATAACAGTTAGACACTGTAACACCTGGCAGTACTTTACAGGCCGTTAAAATTCCTAATTTGCACTACTAACGGCCCTTCTTCCAACCGACTTTATAGTATAGACGCAATTTGCCACAGCATCAGTGCCACGAGCACCTTGACTCATATTACATCAAGATGTGTCCAAGGGACGAGCAAGACGTGGCCGGCGCCAACAGGAATGAGATCCATGCTCCAACGAATCCATCAAAAGCGATTGACCGATCGACTCAATTGAGTCGGCTGGTTATTTTCATATTCATCGGAGTTATTTCGAGTTTCTGATGCGTTTTCAATGATTAATCGATGTGTGTGCGTAGTTATCGCGGATTCATATTCCTTGAGCGTCATTTCTAATTAAATCAATATATTCTTGTTCATTTTAATCATTGTTCGCTTTATCTCTGTATATGCTCGTATATGTATATCTATTTTACATACAGTTCCATTACCAGTTATATACCGATTTCTATTGTGGAATAATTTCTCATATCCTTGAGTTCTTCTAAATGTTATGCGGCCTAGAATAAGAATTACTTTGCTAGCAATTGGCACAACTAATGTAGCGGACAGTAGATGACGATTCCACGAATTGATTCCTCCGTACGCCGGCAATTGGTCGCGAGTGATCTCACTTGAGGCAATATGCACTGTCCGCGTATAATTGTGTCTATTGCGGGCTGAAGGGCGTACCGATTGGAATGCAAATAAATTAAACTCTATATAAAACTGTTTGACCATAGAACTAACAATCAATAGACAAGTCGTAACATTTTTATCTGTATTTAATAGAATTGAGAATGCTGAGAATCGGTAAATAGACAAACAGGCGTTTGCATGCAATATCACATGAACGAAGAGGTTTCTCGTAAATCGTAAATCAATGTAAGAACAAATAAAATTGGAGATCGAACCCGGATCTATGTGCGCGACGGACGTATTAACCGTCGTAGCTGATCATGGTAGTGTGTTCCAATACAATAATCCTAATCGTAGGAAGGGTAGCATACTACTGAAAGAAAAAAAAATACTGTTCAGTACTATTCACCCGGTCCCTTATCTTATATCTTTCTTCTCTTTTCCTCAGTCATTATTTAGGTCATACACTATCCGTGCTCCGTGCTTTCACAGACAAGATTATCGAAACAATATCACCTACTTTTGAAACTGCAAAAGCTCTATTGTGAACTAAACGAAGCGCAACCCTTAAAAAAGTTTCCAAACTAAAAAGAAACCAAGTGAAAACACTTGAGCCAAAAGTGCGTTCGGCCGTTTTTATAGCAGCTCCATCACTCATGTTGTTGACAGAGTTCAAACCACTTCCCTGGGTAAACAACTCCATGTTCAATAGTTGACAGCACAGAGTAGGTAATGTACAGACACTGCAACTATAAGACTTTACTGCCTAGACGCTGATCAACCATTTCTTCTAGGTATCGAACAATAATAAAAAATCGTATTAAATAAAATCCTATTCAAATTAAAGTTATAATTATCTGTGTTATTCATGTCTTGATTGTATGTTTTATATTTAAAAAACGCATGAATCAAAATATATTTTTAATTAATTCTTTTTTGCAAACTATGATTTAGGCCTTTCACACCTTGAAAGGAAACTCTTGTTCAACAGTGCAACGATTATGGACATGTCCGTATCTAAGCAAATTCTTCGAAAAAAATATACATGAGTTAAACCGGACATAGTTATATCAACTAATTTTATTTAAAAAGATCAAAAATATTACTTACGCTGTACACTCTATGGGCACCATACAGAAGAATTACAAAGCGGAGCCCATGCAAACAACACCATACTGTGTGGCTGTCACGTCATACACCATGCACCGTGCCCATAGGATATGAGAAATTTAGATAAATGTGTATCCATCAAAATAATCGCTTATCATAGTTGATACTTGTGATTTATTCAAACTGTAATATAAAAAAATCTTATAACCTTTCATTCCATATATTATAGGTTCTTTATTTAGGGAATTAAACGTTGTTTCCTATGTAACTAATGCTCTCTAGGAATCAAGCTTCCTTAATAATACGTTAATAGACCTACCTTTGTACCAAATGTAAAAACGTAACATCACGCCTGTAATCCCCAAAGAGGTAGGCAGGGGCGTGTAGTACACTCCCACGTTTCATCAGTTATGTTTACGTCCCATGGAATAGGCGGTGCACCTATTGCCGTACATCGGACACAAATCGAAACTGCGAGTCACTACTAGAAATTCTAAATGAGAAAAGTCCAATAGTACCCGATCCGGGATTTGAACCCAGGACCTCCCGATTGACAGTCGATCGATCGATATAATCAAGTAACTTATTTATAATATCTGAATAGACCAGAAAAGCTCCTATTACCATCTTAATTACCATTTCTCTAGTGAGGCGTAACCGTATGAAGTCTGTTTTTGCCTGCGTGGCACTTTACAGGTTTGATTCTCCTCATTGTGAGAGGAGACCTGTGTCCAAAGTTGCAATAATAAATATGTAGATCAATCATTACAATTAATAATTATGAACAATTAACTATTGAGTAACTCATCATAATTTTCTTCTTCTAAATACGTAATATATACCTACTATGTGTGTTATTTTTATAAGTTATATCAAAGTCCTTTTATATTTTAAAATATTACAAAGCGCGCTGTCAACCATGTCTCAAAAGCGTATGTGGCGGCCCAACTGTTCCAATTTCAAAACTGCGACAAGCCAACATACAAGTTTATTTATCCACTCGCAGACACCAGACGGACCGCTTATTTAAATTCCTGGGCGCATTAGCCTCGTGTGGGCCCCAATTGTTCTGCGCGGTGCCTGAAAGTGTGCGTGGGCGGAAGGCGCTGTGGCGCTTAAATTCAGGATGTCTTGCATAAGTGCAGCCTGTGCGACACATTAAATTATTGTTGCAAGGATATAAAGTTCTGGAAATAACCATTGAAAGTAGTTTATGTGGAATTAGGGTGTGATTATTTGTAGCGTTCCTATAATTTACATACTATACTTTTACTATATTTTACATTATACTATCTATACTATTACTATATTTTACATTACTTGCGCAAGTGGATTAATGAACAACATTTATTTAATTTAAAAAATCAAATTTAAAAATAAAAAATAAAAAAAGCAAGAACATTATCTACTGTAATAAAGAATAAAGTTGCAAGATAGTGTAATTAATAGTGGCTTAAATTTAGTAACATATTTAACACTTATTGTGACATCATGTCAGAAAGTTCGGTTTGCTTGCATGTCTACCGCGCTCGTGTTAAATGCGGAATCAGATTCCTGCTGAGGTATAAACTGAGCGCTACGATAGAAGCTCTTAAGAAAAGTGCAACAAAACCTTTCCTTCAAGACCGTCAACATAATGCGACTCCTCGGGCGTTGTGATGTCCATAGGTGACAGCGAGCATTTTGCCTACCATTTTCCCAGATCTAATATTTATGTACATAAAAAAATGTTCAAATTTTTGTTATTACAAAGACGAACTGTTAAGTATATTACCGAATAAGATCAAGACCGTCACATCCACTATGCCTTATGACACATAATTTGCGTTTTGTTATCACGAGCGCATTGTTCTAACAATGGCTACGTTCGCACCAGTGAGAAGTGAGAACACTTATCTACATGTTAATTGTACTACGACGCGAAGACACAATGTACAATACCTACTCTCTTATATGATAATTAAATTTCGCTTTTATTCGTACATACGTATTATCACGCCTGTTTCTCATGGACATAGGCAGAGATTAACAACTTCCACCTGTACGAATCTGGCGAACTCCCTACGCCACTTCATTAATCGAACTTTTGATTCTGGTTTCTTCTAAAATACTTCCACGTTATTGCCAGAACGTAGGCCTATTTATGCCTGTTCCGACTGTACCATTTGGATTCACCTTATAAATGTCTTGTTGGCTTAATCTAATTATCTCTATAGTGTTCATTATATGCATATATTAACACCAATTGATTCGACTGATATTGATCAATACGAATGATTAATTTACTGATGATAATGAATTTAGCATTATAACTTAGAAAATGTATACCAAATTCGCAACCCAACTTAGTTACGCGTTTTAATGTTAAATCTTAAGACCGATCAGTCTCAACTTTCCGTTGGTTTTAAAATGAGAACTGGTCTATCAATGGCTCAGCCTAACACACGAATATGTACGTCAGTGCATGTATGGAAGATCATTAAATTAATTATTTGTTGAAATATCACACGTGGCAGTCTGATACCAAGCTAGACAGAGCCTCTACTATGTCGCCAAGACAGAAAAAAATTATACATATATTTTGTAAATAATATTCATACAGACATTTTCAACCTAGACACAATAAATAATCGTGTTTAAAAACAAATATTCTTATTCAGAATTGAACCCGTAACGTTGCACTGTAAAGCTTGTCTAGAGCAACTATTAAATGTGCCGTTATAATTACGTTATTACCACAAATCGTTAAAGCGATGTAATTAGCATATGTTTAT
>DWME01000446.1:0-33685 GCA_018244795.1 Parelbella ahira ahira | reverse complement strand
CCTATTAATTCACCATTTAAAACCCCCCCCCCCCCCCTCCCTCCTCCCTCTACTCGGGGCCCCTAGATACACAAGTCCTGGCACGCAACTATTTTAAAATGTGCGTTTTAAAAAATTAAATATTGATGCCTGTACCATTAGAAAAAATCATGATAAAACCTTCGCGCATTTTAATTCTCTATAATTTTTTCTAAGGTTTATGAAGTTGGCCTTCTCTGGAAACCATAACGGGCACTTATAATTCGCCAACGCGCCAGACTACGGCCTTATTCCCTATCATCCTAACGGGAGATCCGGGAACAGCAGAGCATCGCTAAAAGGCTTGATGATAACGTGTTGCTGTTAGTAAAGTTCAGATTACCTTTCGAACTCCAATCGTTTTGTATTTTACGTCAGAAAAATCATTAATCGGTATGTATCTCGTAGTTTATAAGCTCTTAGAAAAAGGTCCTATCACTTTTTTTATGTAATATTTTCTTTCGGTCTATCGACTCGACACCTCTCTGATTCCCTCCCCTTGCATTTATAATTTTATACTATTATACAAGTTAGAAGTTTATTACAATGCCCTTACGTCAACGCGCCGCGCTGCACTGACTTATAATGTTTTGCTAAATGTGTTATGTAACCGCGAATTACATTCTTTGTTAACGGTATTACGTATATTATTAGTACTGATACGTTATTTTACGATACACCACTGGGCTAGGGGCCCAAGGTTGATATTTATTGAAAACCTTAACATTCGTTATCAAACACAAGCCAAGGTCGACAGTAATCGTTCTTTTTAAAATTAAACTCTTTACATAAGTATATTTCAGCCTTATGGGAGCGATGTTTTCCTCTTAGAAAAGTGTAGTAGAATACAAATTTTGACATGAAGCATTCTATTATTGTCCATAAGAGTATCAGCACACTTGTAACTAATCTCTAAATGTATTTGAATACTTACCAAAATTTATTCCGAAATCGCAAGAAAACATTTCCACGAAGAGGTCCGCAGATCAGTGCAATACACCCACGTTTCACCGATTCCCCCGACAAGACCACTATTATTTCCTCATTCACAGTTTCTTATTGTGCGTCATTTATATAAATTAAAATTCGTGTGGTCTCTTGGTTGAAGGATATCATTCCGACTTTGGATGCAGAAGATCTCGGGTTCAAATCTCGGAGTGCCCCATTTACACTCTTTCATACAATACGTACTTATTTCTTAATAAAGGCCATCTAAACTATTAACAAATAAAAACACCTTTTCGGGACAAGTAACTAATCAAATAAAATCAATTCGGGTATAACTATAATATTATGATAAACGACATTATTTCAAGATTATTACAGTAATGTAGACGGAGCCGGAAAGCCAGTTTGAGGACGTAACCGGGATAAACGCTGAGAGGATGATGATTACAGTAATGGTACAGTTACATAATATTACATTAAAATAATAAAATATTTCCTAATATACTTCAATTGTTATCAATGCCATCTATAACTAACAAGAAATACTATTTTTACTTAAAACTTTTATAGCGCCATCTCGTAAGTAATTTGTAAACTTCTTGTTTTCAATGCTTCAGTTCTCGGAGTTGATAAGTAATGCTATAAGTCACAATACTTTCAGTCGTACTAATAGATGTCGCTAGCAATGATGAACAGCTGTTTTGTGATATGTTTTGCTTTCCTTTCGTTCAAACTTCACACCAGTCAGTTAAACGAAAGAGCACAGAAGAGGTAGTTTAGGTTTAGCTTGCCACCTAGTTAAGCAGAGAGAACAGAGATGTTGGCAGTTTTGTGAAGTGTCGATTAGTTTGAAATATTTAACAAAATCCCATTGATAAGTGACCGACGAAATACCTTTTCAGTGCAAAAGTAAATTGTCAAATTGATATTTTTCTGTGATTTATAAACATTGTGTTCAGCTGATTCCTTTCACAAAGGATAAATCTAGTGCATTACTTGTTTTCGTTGGCGTTTTTGCTAAAGGATTCCATTTTATTCTTGAAACGTAAGTGAAATACAATTTATACTATTTTATATCCCGTAAAGGTTCAGATGTTATTTATTTATTTTGAAAGGAAGTCAGACTATAGATGCAGTGCAGTTGTCATTTTGACATAGATACAAAAAAGTAAAGCTCTGTTTTTGTACCAAGGAAACTGGTTTTAAAAGGATACATATTGAAATAGCTATTACGTTCAGAGGATAAATCGTGAGAGAAATATCGATTGCGTTACATACACGCAAGCAATAACATGACAATGATGACCAGAAAGTACGAATTTCGGACATCTGACCTAATGTCGAATTAGTACGTCGTATTTAGATATATAGATCACATAAAATTTCACTTTCTAAAACTGTCTTAGGTTGGCCTGTGACCTTGTATGTCTTAGAGCAGTTATGAAACAGATCGTTATGGAAATCGTAATGGTAATTTGATAAATCATAGTCATGTCTAAGAAATAATAAATAAAGATTAATAACTAACTCTTTCCCAACAAATATATTAATTTAATTTAATGTACAAATTTACTATTGCAACTTAAAGTTTCAACCAATTCCATTATTTTCTCTGCATTCATACTTGTAGTTTCTTAGCATGTCTAGTTTTATTGAGTCAAACTATTTGAGTAGTACACAACTCAGTTGACCGATCTTGAGTATGACTTCAGTTTTATGTTAGCAGTTTGAAGTATGTAGGGGCAATGCCTTCTTAATATTAGCTGCCCTGCATAGATATGATCTGTTGATTACTATCAAGGAAATAGGAGTAATGTAGAACTAAACAATTGGAAATTTTCAGCACACTCTCCTAGCCTTTTTTTATCACTTTATAATTACTGTTTACTGGCAATAACCAAAATCTATTGCAAAATATGTCACCTGTTTATTTAAATCAAACTATTTAAATCAAAAAGCTAGCCCAGTCTAATGTTGCTGTTTAATTTTTATCTGTGATCTAAAACAATGGTACTTCTACAAATGCTACAGAGGCTATTGAGAAATACACACACATGATCACACCTAGTGCACATATGTTCTCAGAGGTGGTTTATGATGATAAACTATGGGTTACAACTACTTTCATGACACTTAAAAGTATTTTTATACTAATATCCTTTTGAATCATAAATATTATTAATAATATATGAATTATTATAACTTCATAATATAAAGAGTAAATGAAAAGACGAATATATTTTTAATAAAATAATAAAATGAAATGATTTCTTAAAACAAACCATAACCAATAGCCCATTTGCTATTTACTCATGAGACTCACTTGACTGCCTTGTTAGTGGAGTGGTTGCAAGTCTGACTGCCAATCGGGAGGTCTTGGTTTCAACTCCAGGGTTGAATACTATTGGATTTTTCTTATTTACAATTTCGAGTAGTAACTCAGTCTGAATCTGTTTCTGGTGTATGGCAATAGACTCACCACCTATTCCATGAGATATAACCGGTGAACTGGCAAAAAGTGGGAGTGTACTACACTCCCCTTCAGGCATTTCATGTTTGATGTTACGTTTTGCTTATTAGTTGGTATTTATTTCATTCCAAGTGATACATAATAATTGTACATTTTAATGCCCACTTTAAGAAAGGTTTTTGTTATTATGGGTCATTTTTAGTAGATAATGACAGGCTGCTACAAACGGAATGTAAGTTGAACAATCCCATTATGTTTTAACATAGCTGCTTTAACCTTTAAAGCAGGAAGGTCAAAGAAGTTATGTTGCTAAATTCTTTCTAATGATATATACATTTGGCGCCTCAGGCAAACCCATTCCCAAAACTAATATCAATTATATAAGTAACCTTTCTTTGAAATCAACCTAAAATTAGCTTACCCACATAAGCATATAGATAGAAATAGACAGACTGTTTTGAAGTGTGTCTCATGAAACTACAATTTTTGTTTTATAATTTTTTTTTTTGGAAGTATTAGCTAATGAAGATAATGACTTCCTAACAATGATGACATTGAGCAACAAGTAATTATGGCAATACTTTTATCAATGTCATTCATATCACAATCAATAATTACATCTTTAGTTAATGATAACATGATGTTGTATAGTACTCTAAATTTAAATGAAACAAATGCTATAAACTTAACCATATTTTCAAATTTCACATGTATATAATATATTGATGTCTAATTCTGTATATAAAACTTTACTGGCTGGCCTGGCTTTACTCCTCTACTGATTCATCATGGATACTGCTTAAATAAAAGTTTGTTAATATCAAAAGATGTAATACATTTATTAGACTAATTTCAGTGTACTGAAAATTAATATTTTTTGTACAAATAATTAGAATACATTCAATATATTTTCAATAAAATATATTTCAAGAGTTTAGAAGTCATGTTTTGTTGCAATTTTGTCTAAATTAATTTTTTTTATTTCATAATTAAGATGTTTGATTTCGTATTTAATTAGAATATTTGATTTCATGTTTCATTCCATTTACCTTCCATAAGACTCCTAAAAGTTTCATTTGTAAATTCATAATATATTTTCACCTCATACATATTATGACGATGTTTTCTTTGTTTAGCAATAATTCTTTGTTAAACACATGATGACGTGTTGATACTTGAAAAATGACTGGAGACAAGATATGCCGTACAATACAAGTATACTTGTAACATGTGTTTAGTTTGGTTCATAATTTCCTCCTAAACAATATACAAATACTGATAAATTAACATTTAAGAAATGTAATTGCTCAGAGTTGATAATTATCAGCAAGTTGGTTGAACTTGTATAAATAATAAAATGTAGATATAGAAACATCTATTTAAGAACATTATCTATTACGTATTACAACTTATATATATATTTTAACGAATTACTCGATAATCGTTTGAAGCTATTGTTACGCGGCGACTTAAACAACACCCCGGTTAATACCAATACATATGATTATCGATTGTCTCGATCGTTAAGTAGAGGAGAGCAGTGGGTCAGCGCCGCGCACGCTGCCGGAAGTGTCACACAGTGATCGGTTGGCGCGAACACGGATTAGTGTCTTGCCAACTATTATTACACCAGATAAAAGATTATACTTAGATCTGATAAAAGCAAGACATGCAGTGCTCACTTTCTGCTGGTAATACCTTGTGACTTAATCGTCAAATAATAATAGATAGCCAACGTTGACTGACACGACTTGATCGATTCATGCAAAGTAAATCCATATACTTACATATATATAACTTTACGCTAGGTCCCGTACGTGATAAGTGTAAGCACGGAGTACCAAATATCGCTATCCTTGCAGACCTGCCGTGCTTCTTATGTATTATTCGTTTTATCTAAATCCTTATGCATTTGAAAACTTCGCACTTTACTGGCTTAGCAGACTATCCCCCTAACCCTTCTCGTTTTGTGATGAGATCCATGTTCAACAGTGAAACGATGTTGATGATGAAGGTTGTTCCCAAAAATTCTTCGTTACATAGAACCAGCGGTTCAAAGTCGTTTATATTACAATAGAATCTGTTTTTGATATTCCTTTGTGGATATCTTATGTACACCGCTCGCCTCGAGGCGGTAGGCGCACAAAAAGATATCCGAAGCTTTGTAGTTTCCTCTCGGCTTATTTATATTTGATAAAATTTCTGTTAGCACTGTCTACGTGGTTATTAAAAGTGTCACACTGTATTGTCTTAGGAGATTTAGCGTTCTTTCAAGGCGATTGCCCAAATGTCACGTTTTCGTAGAAACATTAGCATTGATCTAAATTAATTCTGCCTCTCATCATTGTTTATCTTTTGTGTGATTGCACGCACTAAACAAACTTGACCCAGATGATCGTACTAATTAATTTTAATTCACTTATTCACTTAGCTTTGTATCGTCGTTGTTTATTGTCGGTCCTTCGACCTCAGCCCGTTGTTCGCTGTTAGTACGTTTTGTCGCACTAACCGCAAGCGATGCTGTCATGTGCCTGTTTATGAATGTCGTGGCCATTTGCCGAATGTTCACAGCGGAACAGATTGCAATAGAGAAATACAAAAAAAAATATTGTAGAAAAGTCTTCATATAGTCTACAGTACTAGATATAGATGCATATAATATCTAAAAGAATAAAAGAAATATTTACATAGATGTTTTCTTATCAACCAATGTGTACACGTTAAACATAAAACCCCTTCTGTAACTTATCAGGCAAGCTGAGCAAACCGTTCTCGTCCTCGCTGTAAGACGGCTGCAATCCCGCTGATGTCAACATTTTTGTTATTCACGTCTTTATGTACCTAAGTTTGTTTTGTATATATGTACTTACTTAGTATTGTCTACGTTAATTTTCTACTTAATATTTCTGTTTTATGACTCTCACAAATAGACAACTTAGTTTTGACTTAAACTTAATTGCTTATAAAAATAGAATTATTACATTTGGAAGAAATTGAATCAAATTAGCGGCCAGTTGTTAAAAACTCATAATACATAGAAAAGTTTTACTAAATCACAATTACTCAGCGTGACGGACTGATCTTAGCCCTTCTCAAACCGAAAGGAGACCGATGTACAATGATAAAGAATAGATGGGTTGATGATGATGTAAAAAAATGAGATTAGAATACAAAACATGGTCGATTATAAAGACATTATAAATAAAGGCAAAAAATCGTATAAGGAATATACCGAAACATGACTCACATCAACGTGTGGTTTTAAAGCAATATAAAATTCTTAGCCATTTTAAGTCAGCAACTGTTCTTTAAATAATATTCCGAATTAGTTGTCATATCTACTTCACAATATAGATGTATAAAATGCATTTTAAAATAAAGATGAAGAGAACGCAACGATCTAGCAATGTAAATACAAACACACGAATAATAGATCACAAAAAGATATTACAAACATAAAACGAAAGCCGTGACTCACTAATACGATGCCAAGCAAACGCTTATTCGATCGATAAAACCCACTATTTGTCGTTATAAGCCAGCTTTGTAATTTACATCCAATCCGGATTTGTCTATTCCATAGCGATACGTACATATCAAATTCCATTACTGTTTGTATGTGGTACATGACCAATGCGGAATGGTGTAACAGCGATAAAGAAAAACATTATAACAATTACGCAATGTATTAGTGAATGTAGCAATTTTCGTTACATGCAGCTTTTTCTAATACGGAAGTACTTTATTAGTGAATGTTGCAATAACGCTACACTTCGCCACAAAAATCGGTCTAAAA
Organism: Parelbella ahira ahira; assembly: GCA_018244795.1. Classification (NCBI taxonomy): domain Eukaryota; kingdom Metazoa; phylum Arthropoda; class Insecta; order Lepidoptera; family Hesperiidae; genus Parelbella; species Parelbella ahira. The sequence goes on along the minus strand of DWME01000446.1, from coordinate 26,453 downwards.
TTAATTTTATTATATCATCACGCCAAGCTCCTTACGGGGTGAGCCACGTGTACCAAGTCCATATCTCCATCCTTAGAGACCTAACATAAAATTAATGTTAACTTTCAATCCACCTTTTAGAAAATAACTAAACTAAGGAATGTCGTTGTGTTATAAAACGAAACCCACATTACGCAATATACGGGCAAATACTGCGCTACAAACTGAGAAGATATTTCTTAGCAACAGAGAGGAAGAGCAAATTAAACGTTGGATTTTACGATATTCTCTTGTCTTTATTTACAACGCTCATCCATTTATGGGATTAACTCGAACCAGTTTCCATATGTTTTTGAAATTGGCTATTTACTACTGTTATCATTATCAGTTCACTTCTATATATTATAAGATACAGAACGTAAATAATGAGTAAGAATGCTGAACTTAAACAATGCTCAAGGAAGAAATTTTGATTTGTTATCTGTTTTGTAAGCAGTTAGTAATGACTGCCTGACATTTTATTAATTATAAGATAGGCTAGCTTTGGGCTATCATCCCGCCTTGTGGAAAGTGCAGATGTGTCCTATATGAAGCACGCATGCCTAAGAAATACCTATTCACCCTAGCTTCATAGAGTCCTGAGTTATACATACATATGCACATATGTGTCCGGAAACACAAACGCGAGCAAAGTATTCCACTCCTTGGCGGTCTGGATAACAAATGTGGAATGCGATAAGAATAATGTTTTTTTTTTTAAGAAAAACAATCCAACCTTTAGTTCCTTGTAACGTGCTCTGTGATAAGGTGATACAAATACCAATTAATATTGTTAATATTGTTAAATGGTAATTGCTATCCCAAATTAATAGCAATTACGAATAAATGACGGTGATACAAAGTTTTAGTAACGCAATTATCTCAGTACTTCTTTTAATTATTGAATAATCTAATCTCTATCTTCTCAAGAGCGTTGCATCTCAACAGTTTTGAAAGTAAAGCAACTCGGCTAGGTCTCTATAGTCTCATAGCTGCGATCTGCGTTCGCGACCGGGCCGAGTTTGACGCAACCGGCAACTGGCAGTTGCGCAAGAGTGTTGCCACAGCGCCGCGACAAACCAACCGTGCGACTTTGCCGCGAACTTAATTCCGTTCTAAGCATAGCTTGAAATCGCTGGTATTCATTTGAGTAGCATTTATTATTATGTCACCACGCCAGGCCCTTACGGATATGCAGAGTAGGTACTAGAATATAGCCTAATATATTTTCAGAGCTGATCGTGTGACTTAATCGCGCAGTTAATTCAACTGTTCGCTCTAATCGTAGCTTGTATTCGTTGATATTCATTTCACAGTCTATTTAAAATTATTAGTACGACATTTAAAGTCTATTTAAGTCAGGTCCTTGCGAGTAGGCAGAAAGCATTGGCAATATTCGTTGCTCGTTACATATACGCCCACCCGTTTCGGTGACTTCTGTCTACCCCATCAACGAGTATCTGGCCTATTTAGATGTTGTTAACGATATCCAGTCTGTACTCATAACGGTGACTGCCAGGAGTGAAATTTAAGACGGATATCCACGCTTCGCAGAATATATAACGCAGGCGATGCCAGTCGTTATGTAATAGCTACCTAAAACTCATTACGGATGTCAAAGAGTTTCGAGAACTTTACATTGAAGCGTTGGCTGCTAATCAGTATTGCCAACACTGTGGAGCAACGGTGTAGGTTAGGTGTGTGCCAGGTCAACCGCAGTGGGACGTCGATGGGTGATTGCCATGAATCGAAAAGCTGAATCCATTAGGGTCAGATTGATTATGAATTTGAATTCCAAGGACGTACGAAATGAGATTTAGCACGAATATATGTAAATATGTCAATATGTAAGTCGCAAGCAACAAACCCGAAGGTCGTACAATCGCGAACAGAGCGCCCCTCAAGTATGATATTAAAACGTACGGGCATGATGGCTATAAATTTAACTTCTTTGTCACGGAACGGTACCAGTCTCACGTAACTAAGCGGCGCGAATTTAGGCCAACGTGGTACCAACATGTTGGTAAATATTGTTCATCGTTTCTATGGTCATTTATTACAATTGCAAAATTTATGGTTTTTGGTCATTGCAGTTCTTATATTACTTTAATTTTGTTTATAGTCAAACAGTTCAACGGAGATATCATATTAGAAAAATTTCTAAATATTTTTATGTGTGTACGTATGAGTCTCTGTATGTTTATTTGTGACTACAAAGAATATAAAATCCACGGTCAGATAACTCAAATACATACAATCTCAGAATATGTTCAGTTTCTGTGCCATAAAATCAAGACTCGGTTCGACTTTTCATCTGATACCAATCTGAAAAGCATAACCTTAAAATATAGTTTCATTCTTTTGTTTATGAAGTCGTAAATATACCTAATATTTTAAATTATAGCACGCAACGGCCTTCAAACAGTGATACAGGCAATCATAATTTAGAGCAAATGGAAATGTAAAACATAACTGTCGTGTTTATTTATTAAATCTATATCAATCCTCTGTCACATGAATAACAACACCATCTTCGTCATTACCATCGCCACCATCATCATCAGCCTGTCTCAGTCCACTGCTAGACCCGGCCCCCCAAGTTTTTTGTCCATAATCCTCTCGATAGGCGTGCGGGTTGGCCAACACGTCTTTATTATAAAGTAGATACTATCAGCATGTTAAAGTTAACCAGCGCGCTAGAGTAGGGTTAGCCTCTCGCCGTCTTTTATAAGGAAATGCTTACTTACGTTAAAGTAATCATGACACTTACTGCGTTTGACGATGTGTTCAATTACGCTCAATGGACGTTTGTTAAAACATTCAACTTTTTATTTATACACGTAAATATTATCGCGCTTATTTCCCTTAGGTGTACGAAGAGACGATTTCTACTGACTACAAACGTACGAAATAGTGTTACCTGTTCTACTTATTGCATGTATATTAAAGCCGTCATACATACTCAAAGGTTACAAAGACGAATTGTCGTAACGGATACACCAAAATTATAGTAGAAATAACGTTATTATTATATCGAAAATAAACATTGTCTTAATTCTTTAACAAAGCATTGTTCATCTACTCGTATATGAAACAAATGGGTCAATGTGACCCACTGTAGTTTGATTTGCTACCTACATAGTTCAATATAATATATCAAATCTGTTACAAGTCCTTATGCTAACGAATAGATTACATAAAGACTGATGAGAGAGTCAGAATTCGAACATTACCGAAACCCATATGCCTGTATGAAGACAGCGATTAATGTAGAATAAACATGTCAGCTCTGTTAGGGAAACAGATAATTGTCACTTGCACTCTTTGGGTAACTCGTATTGAAGATGGCGTAAAGATATAATAATAGTAATGACCATAATATTTTCGCATATCTAATAACAAAGTGAACTAGTTATCGCCAGTTCGAATATTTATCGACTGGTTATTCATTATTGTAATAATCTATTCTAGCGTCTATAATAAAGACGCTGATGGGGAACAAAGTAATGCTATCGCGTCAGAAGCTGTCCCTACTGCGACGGGCGCAACTTGTTCTCACAATGGATGACTTGTACAAGGCCGGACTGCTAGTAGACGCGATGTGGAAACGGTGTTGTATTTATTAAACATCAATAGATAACTGCTTACCCCTTGGAGAAAACATAGGCATAATGTTATGTTACAATGCGTAAAATTACACGGAATTTATAAACGGTTGTAGCTGTCGGAATAATAATTACATTCGTTTTGTCAAAGAAGTGGTATTTACATTTTTGTTTCAGTTTCTCTATATCTACATATAAAATGATAGATTGTGTGCGTGGTGGGTGAATGGCTTTTTTATCTAAAGTGTGTGTAAATTATACAACACGCCAGATTTCTTATGAGACAGACAGAGAGCATCGACTCTTCTGACTCTCGCATCACTGGCTGGTTTGATAGTCGAGATGCCTGACCTGCATCTATCTTTACCAGCGACCGTCACCCCTCTCATTTTTACTATATGCAAGTTTGTATGACAAATATCTTACAAATAACTACTATTGCTGTTAAGTATTTCATATTAAGGAAACAATTTTCACTTGTTCTAGTATGGTTATACTAACACCTACGTATATGAAGTGACTCATCTATTAAACACTGGCAGCTGAGAGCAGATTTAAAATGAATAAAAAAGCGACAACCTTTATTTATCGTTCAACAAAGCAAAGGTAACTTTCTAAAAGAGCATAAGGATCGATGTGACTCACATGTCGTTGGCGACCTCTTGTTGGGAAAACACATAATGTTCGCGGTGTTCATTTGTATTCAATAAACGTTTAGAATCACTTGTGGGGTCCTTACTGTTGCCACTTACCACTTGAAGTAACGTTTTCCATTTCATCAGTCTAACACTGGCTTGGCCAACGTGGCAGACTACGGTCTCACATAGTTTATGTACTATTGTGATCGAGACAGAAATTATATTCATCATTCATCATTATCAGGCTATTGCCGTCCACTGCTGGACATAGGCCTCTCCAATAGCACGCCACGCACCTATTGATTAGCCCCATAATAATCAGTGAAGTGTGTCAACCGGCACTTGGTCATACTGGTAAGCTATGGCCTTAACCCGCCTCATGGGGAGACCCGTGTCCAACAGTAACTTGATAGATGGTAGTGTTGATTCAATCAGTATATTATAGAAGCGAAGACAAACATGTCACCCACTAAAGTTTTATTAAGTAATCCATCATGGCCTTTCTCGTATTATATTCACAGCGTTCAATATTTGAAAAGGCAAAGGACCTCGCAACGGTCAGGCTAAGCGAGCGGCATATAAATTCAAGATTAATAAAAAAAGCTTACGACGATAGTTTGCTAGGTGGACTTTATTGAAAAATATTTTCGTACATTCCTTACAGCGTAGTACTTACTCCTTATTAATAAATATAATACGATTTAATGAAACTTGTAGATATGATTTCGAAATAAAATAAATTAAATTTGTTTCTATGGTTTTATGTTTGACTTAAACGTAACTGGTGAACGTGGGGGTGTAGTACATTCTGCCTACACCTCCGGGGATTACAGGTGTTATGGTACGTTTGTTACATTTTTCCTATGGTTTTAACTCTTTCAATTTGAAAGGTTACCCGTCTTCGAACAGTGAAATGATAAAAGGGTCAAGAATATCAATTGTTCGTACAAATACTCAACATTTTTGCTCTCAATTTTTTCATCATTGGCCCATCATCAGTTAAAACAGAAAACACGTCGCAGAATCGGTTTGTGAATTTGAACAATCGATGTCGTGTACCAAATTTCAAAGTTCATCAAATGGCACAGACCTCAAAATAACAGCTGAGTAATCCTAGTGTTATTTGTTTAAGTTTTCCCCCGCGTAGACCTCGCTTTGTTTACGTGATGTTATTTGTATTCTAAACCTAGTGTGATAATCTTTATAAAACAGATTGGAGACTGCATTAACCCTTCTCATTTTCAACCTTTCTCCACAACTCCTTTCTCAACAGCGGGACGGTAAGTCTTGTTGATAGACTAAGGTTATAACTTTATGTAATATTTATAATTAATTTCTTCACAACATTTTATGTCTTTCGGATAGGTCAAACATGTGTCTACGCTTGGCTCGCCCAGGGCAGTACCACCGCGACGCCTGCTTCTATCTTACGGAAATTGTTTATTTATTCAAGGAAAAAATAACGTGTGTACTAACATTCGTATTCCTCCAGTCCTATCCGAGATCTATTGTACATGTTTTTGGGCAATGCTGGTAATTATGCCTGCTAAAGACTCGTTTGCTCATCTCTTAAAAAAACGGACAAGGTTACTATCAAAATTATCTGATGAAAAATCACCTAACGTATTAAATAAGTTGGCTGTGTTATAGCTGTCCTAATGTTGCATTGCGTAAAAAACGTATAACCATCTAAGTATAGTGAATTTAGTGTAATTGTGGGTAGGGCAACACCTGCGACCTTTCAAGGTCGTTGGCGTTTCAATGGAGGGTGGCCGACGGTGTGCGGCTTGTTTTGCCTTCCTTCACATAATGACGCTTACCTGATTTCTAAATAATAACAACCGGCGAAAATCAAGTATAGATTCTATCTGCTTCATTGAATATGCGTCCGCCTTAAAAACGACGTACTTTTTCGTTGTCCGTAAAAATGTTTCTTCAATATTAAATAATTTTTTTTTATATTGTGTTTGAAGAGAGTGGTAAATGTAAAAGAAACACGTCAGGTGTGTATGTATTGTGATATTTGGCACTCGATGCTTTCTGCCTACCGCTTAAAGGATCCGATTTGTTTTAAAAATATATGGAATTCCTATAATCTTTGAAAAAACTCTTCAATTCAAACAGGCAATGATTCTAAATATTTAGAAATATCATGCAACGCCAGTTATTTTCGTATACGCACGAAACACAGTCCGAAAGCGCATAAAACATTTGTGTATGTCTAATGACACAGTAGCATCTGAATGTAACAGAAGATTGACATTTCAGCAAGTGTGCCAGTCCACGTTCACTTGTATTTCTCACATAGTTTTGTCTTCCAGTGACGTCATTCGCCTTCTGAAATTGTATTTGGTGAATTTTACTCAAACTCTTTGTTGTTTTAATAAAGTTAACATGACATCACGCCTGTATGTCCTCGAAGGGGTAAGTAGAGAAATGTAGTACAGTCCATTCACGTAACTGTGGAATATTATTCTGGACAATCGCTTGTTTTAATTACTTTTTTAATTAGGTCAAACATAGGTATATCTCAAAGTAACAATAATTTTAGTAAGAAACATTAGATAGAGGGCTGTATTCAGTTACGGGCGCGAAAACTGAGAAACTATTTTGGACCATCCGACGAACACTAACAAAACTTCTTGCTTGATTATCTTAGAGCTTTCTTTTCCGTTCCTTCTCCAAATCTTTTTTCCATATTAATTAGATACCCTCTACGTTGAAGGTTCCTGTTCATATGCACATTTTAAATGTTCGTAAATGTTATTTCCTAGGTCTAATTCATTGCGTCAAATCAAATGTAACATATTATGTATAATGTGTCTGTTTTTATAGGTCGAACATACATATAGGTACCTCACAGTCTATAATCACATTCTTATAACCTTGTCAATCGGTCCGCGTTAATTTTTATCATTAATTTCCTTCACAAAAACCAGTCACGTAAAAACCTGTTCGTATAAGGTGGGTCGTTTATTAACCTTACAAAAAATCTGTATAGGAATATCACTAGTACAGTATACACCATGTTTTTGGATCCATATTGCCCACACATCCAATTAGTATAAAAAGTGAAAATGTTCCAAAATTGTGACCGAGCGATTCGTATCCGTTTGACTTTTATTTACACTTTGCCATTTGAAATGACTGCATATGCAGCTTTTTAAGAGTTGCAGACTCGCAGGAATATATTTGTGAAAATTGCACGAAGTTCGTCGAACCACAATTTGCAAGCATACTTTGTTAGTGCCGAGAAGTAAGCTGAAGTAAGTAAGCTGAAGTAACGAGAAGTAAGCTGGCGAAACGGGTCCGTGATCAATTTTCCACTATCCGCGAACGATGTTTTGTATGCGGCTAAAACTATAACAGCAAGAGGTCCTTTTGTGGAACGAACGCAATTAAAATGCTCGCCGTGATCAGACTCCGCTGCACTTTCTACGAAGAACAATGAACTCGCGACATTTCACCATATTGGCCCTTAAGCATCTTCACACAGAGCATAATTTGGCTTGTAGCAGAAACATTTAACCATGAGCAATGGCGGCGCGGACAATGCTTCGAAAGTGACAATAAATAAAGAGCATTTATTGTATGTCGCATGAAACCACGCGTCAGGTTGTTCGATGTTAACGGCTCGTTAGAAGGTTACGTTCGCTCAAACAATGCGGTCGTCATACAAAACAAGTGCCGGCGTCTCGTTGACGATATTTATTTGTATACCTGAATGCTATTTATCGGTGACGTCATCCGTAGCTTTGACTTGAATCATTATTCTCAACGAACAATTGGATATTGTTTATCACCTGTATATCTGAAGCATTGACGTATTTGTTTTTTTTCTCTAATAACAAAGGTCAATTGTGCATTCTGTATAAGTTGAGAGCTAGCGGCGATGACCTCATATCGACAGTGCGCGATGGATAGCCTAATTTAAAATGGCCGCACGCGCAGCTCGCTACAATTACCCTTCTCTGAATGATGTCTCAACGCAACGCGTTTCCAATGATTTTCTCTTTGTTAGAGGAAATGTTACGAGCAAACAATATTTTCACGTAATGGTAAGTTTAACGTTTTTGCTTCCACACATGTAATGAATGGCTATTAATAATGTTTTTGTAGTATAATAATGATAGAGAAGTAAATGAATTTTGATCCTTATAAATATTGTTGCGCAAAGATATTTGTAAGAATTGTTCCGACATTTATTGAACTTACAGGAGGAGAAGAAATTTTTTGATGTTATTTGCTCGGTAGTATTTTTATGCAGCAAATCATTTTATTTCTCATTTAAATATTGTAATATATATGTATAAGTGTAGCAAAACTCGTCTTAAAAGACCCAATTATCAACAAAGACAATCGTAGGTATTTTCATCACTAATAGAAAAATCCATTTGCCATTAAGTCCACCTTTCATTAACAACGGTAAGGCATAAATAAATAAATAGATAAATAAATAATGACACGATAACGGACCTTCCGCGACCCAGTTTCGTCGCGGTCGCGAGAAATATGTGTTGCATAATATATGTATAAGCATTCATTTACCGCACCTTACTAAAACTGCTACACGTCTTTGTAGAAAATTACATTTCTGGTTGCGATAAACCTTATAAAATAATATATATCTAGGTTCTAAAACGTTAATAATTCATATTCACAACATCGGTATAAGAATTCATAAAGTTGTACTAAAAGGATCATCATCTTTACCATGGTTCAAGATTTATAGTCCTGCTATTGGATGAAATCTCCTCATATTGTCAGACGGAATATGAAATTGAAAGATTATAATCATCGATTAGAACTCGCATTCTGCAACAACACTATAACGTTTCACATCATTAGTTAAATTGTCTCATTTATTTTTATGTCTTCTGCCGCCCTACAAAGCCAGCCTGTTATCCAATAGTTTCACGACACTTTCGCCTTGACGAAAACCAGTGAACGGAAAATGTTTAGAAGACCTCTACCGGATATATATTTTGTTGCGTAATCTTTTCATTCGTTCTTATGTACAGTTTAGTTCTATTGTAGCGGCTTAGTTGTAATTGATCACATCGCAAATTCCAATTCCGTAGGCCGTTCAATTTGCAATTGTTAATGCTTAATTAACAATCGTTTAGCTCTGTTGCCCTCCGCTCATTGAGTCCGCTGATGTGCTGTGTATGAATAACTAATGGTATCTCATTTCGAATCGACAGGTTTATTCGTTACCTTCAAATAGCGTTAATCAATTTTGCCATTTCACTAATAACCAATCTAAGATTATTATTATCAACAATGCTGATGAACTGTTGAAAACTCGTCTCCTCTCAGAATAAGATGGGTTAAGTCTACAGATAGATTTGTAACTCGAAACGATTACGCTATCACAGTTTATAAATCGATTGAAGAATGTTAACTTCTAAATTTGAAAAGCATAAAACGTAAAGAGAACAGTAATATGCAAATTTTAGCAGCAGGTACAGCGTTTTTGTTTTTGTACAATTACGATGATGTAATTCGCGTACATAAAGCGTGTTATGATCATATGTAACAATTAATAATAGCCTCATTAAGATAACACACGTATTATCTAATAATATGCATGTAATTTAAAATTAACATTAAGTACATTTCAAAAGTTTTATCAGATTTTGTAAAATGGTACACATTTTACTACATTTGGTACTACTTAACATTATTACGTTAAAAGGCGAAACGGTAATAGAACAGATAAAATATCATGATCATTATCATCATCATGATTATCATGATCATCATCATCGTCATCGTCATCATCATCATCATCATCATCATCATCATCATCATCATCATCATCATCATAATCAACATCATCATCATCATCAACTGTTATAGCGTTCCGCTGTTGCTCACCCCTCTCCTCAATACCATTACTACCCTAAAATATCTTAAATTACCTAAGAAAAAGCATTCCAAAATATTGTACTAATAACAATAATAGCCATCAAGAAGATAGAAAGAAACAGAATTACGCAACACTAGATCTGATGAATCAGTGTAATGGAGCGTAGAGACGGTGATGACCGCCGGGACGGTCGCTCACCTCAGCGTCAGCGGCGACGTGTCTCGCTGCGCTCCGATGTTTACCTGCCTTCTTGGAAAACTCGCATGCAGTGGACAACTACTTTGACTCATCCATTCTATTATTACTTTATTCACTCATTTACTCCACATTATTAATTTATTTACCCATTTAGTACACCGGACGAAATACATCAGTCCACCTTACATGTGAATTGCTTATATACAGGCACTGCTCGAGATCACATACATACATATATGTTCAAGCACTCCTTATTGAGATCGTTTCAATCAGACTCAGAAACGTGTAGAGGATATTAATAAATTAACGTCTCTGATGTTGCACTTGTCCATAGGCCACGCTGACTGCTTACCATATAACGGGCCACCCGTTTGCCTGCTTGACAGCTTGTGCAATAAAAAAAATATGGTTAATTACATTATTACTTATCATGCCATGATTGTGAGGAACATTCGATCTATGTATACAGAACAAATGTCTTTTATAACGTAGTATGTAATAATAGTAATGTTACTTCTGAATGCTTATTTCTCGTTGGAAGACATTTTACAGGGTACCTAATAACATCCCTATTGTCCGCGTTCGTTTTACGGTTTTTATTACTAATTATTCATTTTAATTTTTTTTTAATACTTACATACTATTTTTAAACTTAACTTATTACGCATATCGCAATTTATATTTTTTATACGTTATTAAAACATATACCGGATATTTTATATTTATTATTAATAGATTAGTAATTTTATATATCTTGAACTATTAATAGTAATATAATAGTAATAAATAATGTCATATCCATTATTTAATTGTTTCCGTAATTTATTAATACCCTCAATCTTATTACTTGTTTGTATTTAAAAGCATTCGAATCAAGTTTTACAATTAATTAAAACATTTGACCTTTTAGAGTTTGCCATCAAAACTGTTCATGCTGATATAAAGTTGTTTAACTTGACTGCGATTTGGATTCGTCCACTGATTTTAGGCAGATGCTGGATGCGACAAGCCAAGGACAGGACGCGAAAGTGCTCATTGGAGGAGGCAGTAGACTGAGATAGGCTGATGATGATGACGATTGCTTTTAAATTTGGCTGAATTGCTAATGCTGCTTCCGGCAGTATTTGATAGAACAAGTATTGACAAAAACTGACAATTGCCACCTTGTTCTCAAAATCGCATAATACATATCACGAATTCTCCTTAGTGTTGTATAATTTTTTGAGTTACATAAACAGAAATCGATTTGGTCAATCACGTTTTAATCTCTGACGTGACATTTCATAACCCAATTATTTCTTATTACGTATTCTTGTCTTTTCATTGTATAAGTATTTATTATGTTAGTATGTCCCTCTATATATTTTCATAAATATGTGGTATTATGTATTAGATTGTGACCATGAAGTCTGCATCTACCACGCGTTCCCTCCAACTACCAGGGTTGAGTGAGAGAGAATGCAAATGATCATTAAAAACAACAAAGGAATAATGAAATATCTCATGAAGATACCTGACATCTTCGAGTTAAAAATGTTCTTTAGCGTGTGTGAAGTTTTGCGTGGCTTGAACCCTCTGACTCTGAGAGGAGACCCGTGTTGACTGTAAATTGTTGGAACAGTGGAATGATAAATAGCTGAGAAAAAAATATCGATACTTTTATAACTCTATATATTTGCATTAATATACACATTAATGCAAGTATGTTAAGAACAGTAAGAACAATTCCTTGAAAAATTACGTAATCTATTCGTAATAATAAATGCTACTAAAATATCTCCGCTATCACATCACCAAGAAGGCGTGATTGCCACTTTTAGGCATGACTAATAGAATGATCTTTTACTATTGTGATGTATCGCAACGCAATATTTATAGTATTACTCATTAATTAGGATATGGAAATATTCCATTTTCAAATACTGAGTCTCTTTAGGATGCGTATAAACTTTTTCTAGACATGCGTGGTCCGTCTCACGAGGTTTCTGCGCGTTTCATCAGGTTTAACTGCAGCCAAACTGTGGTTTGTCATTTGATAAACGATGAGAATTTACCAGGCCAGATATTGCAACAAGTTTTATACAGATATTTACAAAGGGAACTAAGGATATATATTTTTAAGTTATAGAGATTAGAGATAACAGGCTCTCCATTAATCTATTTATTAGCATCCGTAGGTCTGTTGTTGGATTAGGCTATTTCCATTTCACTACAAGCTTTGCGCTCATATTCTTCTATACTTTACTAATGTCTTCTGACTTCCTACTGAAAGTGATCTTGAACGTTCACGGTAAACATATTATTGAGACACGTGTCGCGCCACTTCACCTGCGGGCGCCTCAGGTTATCATCGTAACCAAACATAATACGGTAACCGAAGTAAACATTACCGTGTGACACAGTAAGAGTTTTCAAAGCTTTTAACTCTATTGTTCGCTATGGGAATTATGTTTCGGAGTTTGACCCACTTAACTCAATGAACACTGATACGTGTGTGTGTTTGTGTGTGCGTGTGAAGTTTCGATCTTAATGTTTATCGAAGGCTATATTTTACGTGGCATTACCTTCATACTGTTAAACTGTTCCTAACGGTTTGGTGTTAATAAAAATTAATAAAAACCATTGGAGAATAAAGATTCACTACTGGTGGGCGTGAACCCAATATTTATTTTTTGTTCCCGATTGTCATCTACTTATGGTCCTATCCATAAGTGCAGTATCCCTCATACTTTACTATTAAACGTTTCTTAAGTAACGGATCCCTCTAAACAAACAGTAATACACATTAAGATTTACTAAACAACGAGTTCAACCCATTGATTGTATCTTCTTCGACGACTCCTCTACTTTTCCTCTCTATCGGAATTAACACGGTAGCCAGCTTTGAGACTGAGAAGAGATAGGAGTTATTTCAAGACCCGACCGAAGCAACAATATTCTGGCTCAATCTTTTCACGCCTTAAAAGTGATTGAAGGTCGTGATTGATGCAGCCACGTTGAAATTGACCTCAAAGTCATAGAAAGCGTCGTTATAGATTCCATCATCTTGTTTTCATGTCCATGTTTAGCTATCTTGGATGACGTGGTTAATAAATATCGGTCTTCTCCGTCTGTAAAGATGATCTTCATTAGTTTTCCTGGTGTTAAGTAAATATGATAATTTCCGCTCATGCGTTTTTAAAGTCATTCGAGTCTCGACCAGCGCGCTTTGCATTTAAAATCCATCCTAATTATAAAAAAGTATTATTGAATAGCATAAGTGAGGTCCAAAAATACCTAAGCTTATTTTAGCAATACAGAAAAGCCTTATATACAACTAAACTAAACATCTCAATAAGACAAGACATCAGTGCAATAAAATAATGTAATAAATAATTGTTAATGGCAGAAATATTTTAACACTACGAAGTACAAAAACAGAGTAATTTCCTTGTGTTGTGTTTTTCTAACCTTACTATTCATTGTTCTCGTCATACTTCTTCGAATTTCTTCAATATTATAATAAACACAATTTGCGTTGTTTGTTCAAACAATAAACATTAATGTTATTAAAATAATTTATTGACCAATTCCTTTATTACAATCGAGTGTGTCATTTCATTTATGATGAGTAACTCCTTTCAAAAGTGAAAGTATAAATTTTTTACTTGTGATTCACGGTGCTCTTAAAGACAATATTTCTCAATTTCCCCAATAAGATATGTATTAACAGTTTTAAAAAGACTCGTTTCAAAGAAACAAGAGTATATATATGACTACTTTAAAGAGTGTAAAATAAATGAACCAAGTCTGCCAGGATCGTAACAGGTGGTAATCAATTATTTCTGTCTAATGCTAGGGAAATAGGCGTAATGATATATTATGCTTAGGTACAAAAGTTATCACTGAAACTATAAAAACTAAATTATATTAACAATACCAAAACCCCATTGCAATACATGTGTTTCGGTACAGTCATGAAAAAAAACTATTAATTGATTTCTGTGTATTTTTTTATTATATCTGGAGTGGCATTGTTTCTCGTTAGTTCCCTATCAGTCTACTCGGACGGATATCCGAATTATGAGGTCAATGAACATGCATCACGATCAACAGTACAATTAAAAACGCGGGCGGTATGGTGAGCAAAACAATCTAATTAACATATTTTGCATTAACATTTATAAAATTGTAGTTATGTAGAAATTGCATGTATTGGACTGACTGATTGCGTTCACTGCCTCGTTGGTCGAGTGGTTGCAAACGATACTGCCAATTAGGAGGTCCTGGGTTCAAAACCCGAGTCGGGAATTATTGGATTTTTGTAATTTAAAATTTCTAGTCGGATTCTGGATATGTGCCCGGTGTATGGCAATAGGCTCACCACCTATTTCATTGTTAAACTTAAACGTAACTGGTGAAACGTGAGGATGTACTACACTCCTCTGCCTACCCCTTCTTGGATTACAGATGTGATGTTACATTTTTATAATATCAAGTCCAGGTCCCATACAGGGACAAGCAGAACACCGAATGCCAGACATATTTAACATTACAGAAAGTTTTATTATGTTATCCTTTCTGTTTTGCAGCGTGATTATCAATAGGTATAACATTTTAAGAACTTAGGAGTATTATTCCAAATTTGAAAGTAGGTACAAAAAGATAGTTCATTTTACTGTACAGTGCTGCCATCTATAAAAAAAAAGTCAAAAATACTTTATTACGTTTCAAAAAATAGTAACAACAAGTGGCAAGGGCCCCTGTACTAGATTCGAAGAATCTGTATTACTGGGTACCCCGCTCCTTCACACAGACAGTTTAACTAATTTGAAATGTAAATAAGGGTTACAATAAATTACAGGAGGACTATTACCAAATTATAACAATGAAATATGTTAAGTGTAATGAAACGGTATGGGAAAAGGTGGGTTTGAATTGGTTGAATGGTTTGTGTGTGTGTGGAGTGTGGTGTGTGCGTGCGTGCGTGCGTGTGTGCGGGTGTGTGTATGGGTGTGTGTGTATGTGTGTGTGAGAGTGCGTGCTTGCGCGTATGTGTGTGTGTCTGCGCGTGAGTGTGCGTGTGAGTGTGCGTACCAGGGTGCGGGTGTGTGTGTGTTTATGTGTGTGTGTGTGTGTTGTTGAATACATTACAATTCATGTGAAAATTGTATTCTTGATGGACATGAAAATTGTTATACCGTCCAAGTGGAGCGAGGCCTCTTTAAAGTAAACATTAGTAACGCGATCTAAATCTAGCAAGCGGATTTGAAATATTACCTTAATTCAAGGTACGCTTTTAAGTTGTATGTAATTTTAATGCTGTATTACAAATTTTAGTGGTGCTCCGCAGTACAAACAAAATGGATTACAGGAGTATTAGTGCGCTCGCACGCTGTACATCCTGCTTGGTGCTCTGGGCTCGCAGCCCACGTGGTGCTCGGGCGTACGCACTGTACAGGGGGCACGTCACTGACACATGTGTGTGTTAACTAAATACATAGGTATTACTCATGTAAATAGCCCTGTGTATTTACTAAAGGATTTTTAACATCACCACAACTGTCATGCTTTATAAGTTGGTTAACAACTCGCTCTACGCTTCTGCGCTCACCTATATACACAGGTCAGCCTTACGTCGCTTTGGTTTACAGTAATACTTAACAAGCGAAGAGCGCACAGATTGGCTTGTGGTTCATGTATGGCAGGAAGCCTATCGCCTACATGTATGAGTAACTCTATTTATATATAGCGGCGTTCCCTAGGAGGACGGTGCTGTTCTCCCTTCGTCTCCCGTCTACAACGGCCTCTGCTCGCCACCCTAACTGTCTCGCAAACGTACTATACTGAGTGCAGCTCCTGACACATGTCAGTCTAGTGTCTTCTTCTGAACTTTACATGTATGTGTATTTTTATATAGAACTGGTGAGCCAGTGCCGTCGCGGTGGATAGCGAAATTCGTTAGCGGCGCTAATTACACGTGGTAGTTAGCCGGTCCGGCGAGTTTCATTTTACAATTAACAAGCTTCTAAGTAGATTAACATATTTAAGGTATTTTTATCAACATAAAAAACGTAACAGCACACCTGTAATCCCCGAAGGGGTAGGTAGGTAGGTTTTTATCAACATGTATAACAAAATCGTAATTTTAAAATTTATTCAAAATATAGCCTATCAAATTATGCGTGCACTACCTACCTGCTCCACACAACAAATAAAAGCTGTTCGAGGGAGATGATATAAATGTGACTTCAAGAAAACTTGCAGTGCTGTTTAGCTCAATACAGAATGTAACAACAATACTGTCATCACAGAAGTTACTATTTATTTAATTTATTTATTTACGTTATATGTAAATACGTTCCTTCAAAGAACACGTGTGACCCTAGTACCATACACTGGTTGTGGTGCTTGGGCTTGTTGCTTAATAGCAGATATCCCTAGGGACCTGTCGTCCAGTAGCCTGCGGAGCAACACTTTCATTTACCGTAGATCGCCCACGGACTTAATTTTATAGTTATCGTGATTTCTCAACATGATGATTCCTCCTGGCCGCTGTAGACCACGGCGACATAACTTTCACTCAACTGTGAATTGTGATATGTGTGTCTTGTGTGATGTGATTTATGAATATACTGTTACGGACAGAAAAATATTTCTGTATAAGTTCATCATACGAACCATTAGTCGGCTAGAGAGGGTTATCGTGGTTTCTAAGTTAGCCTGTGGAACTATTTCGTACAACCAAGTGAATCAATAAGTGTTCTCTTTAATAACAAATTCCGACTGCTCTGCTGCCTGCTTTCAATTGCTCTTCTTTTACCGTCCGACCCATCGGAGCCCGACCTTTCTCATTATTAAACCAATAGTCTTCCAGACCAGGAATCTTTCTTACTTTCAGATGACGCTCAATTGTCATTATTATTTTTTATGATCAATTAACGTTCTCCAATTATTAAACATAGATGCAGCGCGCGGACCAAAGAGTCCTCCCTCTGGCTACGTCGTAGTTCGAGCGTCTCGTGGTTTGTTATCTATTTAAAAATTAAAATGAAACAAGAATAAATGAAATAAAACGTCGACTTTCTAAACAGTGCTAAAGAAACTCGTTCTTTATCCGTTATCTCGCACAAAAGCTCGCACCCGGCGGCGCCGGCTAATTGCGCGCTCACTCCACTGTGAAGATAGCTCTTACACTGTTTTTGTTGTACCGTCAAGTAGGAATGAACGTGAGCTAGTTACGCGATCGTTTTTGTCCTTTTATAACCAGATATCGTGTACCAATACGTTAATGAATCGTTGGCATATCTGGCCCTTACTCTACAGCCGACAAACAGCGAAGGTTGTTTCCCCCCGTATGGTGGTGGGAGCGAAAAACGATGGTGGCGCTAGTCCCGCTGGTCGCGCTCGATCCCGGGCGCCACGCGCGGGCTGCCTGAGGCCGCCACACTTCCATCATTATCGTTTTACATATTTTCTATCTTATCATCAACAACATTTTCTGATTTACAGTACATAATTTAAATCACCAAATTAATATTTTAATATACCCATATATATTTTAATATATGTGAGTAGCTGAAAACGTTGTATTTGGCTGTTAAAAGTTGAATTTATACGTAATTGCAAAAAAAAATAAGAATGTACTTAACATGCGTGGGGAAAAATTAGGCATACTATCAGAAGAATATAGGATCACTCCCATTGCACATGACGTGTAACATGATTGATTATGTTTGAGTATGGTACATCTCTGCCTACTCCTTCTGCGAAATATCGCCGTAATGTTATAAAAAGACTTATGACGGTATATTGACCATTAAAAATTTACGTTGATAATATAATAACTGTAAGTCTTCATTATCATCGACAAACTCATTTCTGTACAAAAAGTGGAATCAGACCTCGCTCCCATCTTATCTGCATATTCGTGATTCACCCCAGCGCTCACCTCCCACGCAACGCGCTCGCATATTTCCGATCTCTATTACAAAGAAATTCACAACTTTTAAGAAAAAAAACGTTACGTTATTAAAACTGCCGACACCACTTACCAGTTAGAGCGTTATCTGCGTGCAGGCGGAGTTGTCTCTCGTCTAAACCGTGCGACAGGGAAATCTATTTCAAATGATGTGGAATGTATTTCGATACGCGATCTCCTCCTGCCGGCGAACGCAACACATACAGCCGCGCCGGCCGCCGCCATTCGACTGGCGCGCGGGCTCGCCGTCCCGGAGCCGAAACTTCCTTGTCCACCAGCTTACAACTTTCAAGAGCGACAGTTGCAGTTAGTACCTCGAACTATTCCCAGTATACTTATAGAACATACTACTGCTTTACTCACTTCAAAAGTGGTCATTAGTACGTCCACTAAATTATTTTATAGTTAAAATACTGATATTCAAATCATATATGTATTTAACAGGCTTATTCTAAATATGCGTGCTCTGTCTCAAGATGCATCTCCTCTTCCCGTCGGCCAGTCGGCGGCTACCGCTGCGCATACATACTAATACTTAGTAAGTATCACTTTATATCGTTGGCCAAGTTTTCTCCTTGTCAATATAGAAAGTTAAAACACTTTTTAATCAACGTTATAGCAGGACCTGGTTTCGGCTGGTCGGTGGCCAAGCGGTTGCCTGCACACACTTGCACGTTCAGCTGCCACTTTATTAACTGTCATTTAGGATTTTGATGGCGACTACGGTAATATTGCAGACCTATAACTTCGAATGCGAGCATACCGACTCCCTCTCCCGTACGATCACACGTCTAAGACCGCCCAGAAGCACCTCCCCCGCCGCTCCCGCTCGCTCGCACATTCCTCAAGAGGGCAAAACGTTCTATAATATGAACCGTTTCGCAGCGCTATCTCCTTAACGAGGGTTTAATTTCACAATTCAAAGTTTACATAATCGTGTATTATTAATTGATTAAGTTTGTTGACGGCTTATGTATTAAACCAGTAATCGTTGACGTAACACTTACAGCTCAGCTCCTACTCAAGTTCAGTCACGTTCGATCAAACCGATATTTAAATAGCAGATGCAGTACCTCATCTCCTTGCCTGCAGCGCCGGCGTGCTCCTGGTCCGCACAAACCCCTCTACGAAGAATAAAGAGCCAATGGTAATGTCGTCCATATTGTACCTAATATGCAAGCGCAAGCTGGCTCAAGCACAAGCGTCATGTGAACTGCCACGACCTGCCCGCGCAGGTCGTGCCAGTGAATCTCAGCGTCGCCGATCATGTTGTGATGCTGGTGTGATACCCAGTATTTGCATGGGACTTCCCTATCACTATCTTAAACTTTTTACATTAACATTTTCATCATTATCATCACCAGCCCGTCTCGCACTGCCTACGTTGCTACTCGTAGTCGACGAGGACAGATGCTTAGGCAGGCCGCGTAATACCAAGACCTTGGAGCACCGGACTTTGACGCCTCTTTCAACACCCTGGTATCCCGCTATGGGCATTCTTTCTCCACCCCGACACGAATGTGGCTATTTATGTGACCGATGAATGTGTAAAACTGTTCGCAGACTGCCCCAGCTCAGTGTATTTACAGCCTACGTCAGATTTTGATTTACATAATGTTATGCGCTTTTCGGAGTATTCTAGAAGACAAAAATATTATGGCGTTTTAAGTTTAGAGGCTGTCGAATCTGTCTGACTATCTGTCTCCTGCTCCAGATAGTATCGCACAGTATGTAACAGGATTGTCACTCTATTTCTGAAGAACTATTAGAAGAACAGTTCCATTTCAGATGCAAAGACTTGAGACCTGTAGCCGTGTTTAGTTAATTGATTCTTTGTTATATCGAGAACTAAGTTTACAGTTTGAGAGCTAAACAGCTGATGGCCTGAGAGGTCTTCTGTTACGAGTAATTAGCCTTTCTGTATACTACTCAAATAACGGATGACGGTTCACATGTTGATGCGCCTTAGTTTGATGAATACTGATACTGGCGATGACAATCTGTTGTTACTACATTTTTCAGCTACCGGATTTACTCGAGCCCTGCTACGGATCTTGAATCTTCGGCACCTTGGAATACAAAGGACATCTCTCTAAATTTCTTTTAGCAGTTCGGCGTCAGTAAGAGCCGCTCGCAAACTTTTAATAGGAGTACCAGAAAGATAGACATTTTAGAAATGTGAGAAGTTGCGAAAGTGGCAGACACTTTGAATGAGCGACTTCAGAGCACAGCTACTAATTAAGCCTCACTTTGTGTTTTGCGCTGATTGTTTCAAAGAGTTTTAGCGGCTCGTGCAACTAGAGGCGCTTCACAGTTTATTTTTATGTTAAGTTTGTTAAGTCGTACCTATAGCTTTTCACTCCTTGATTATACATATTTCAGAGTTTCATCCAGTAGTTTGAATTAGATCAGTAATAAAATGTGTTTCCCGTAGTAAAATTAAAGTATATCTGACATTACCGCACATGGCCTACCAGAAACAGAACGGTAACAATAAAATTGTTACTATCACTTAGTTTCGTTAGCATGAGTTATTAATAGGATTGTTAATTAATTGCCTCGTTGGTCTAGTGGTTGAAAGCGCGATTGTCGATCGGGAGGTTTTGGTTTCAAATCCCGGGTCGGGTACTTTTAGATTTTTTTTATTTAGAATTGCTAGTAGTGACTCGGAGTTTAGATCTGTAGCCGGTGTATGGCAATAAACTTACCACTTATTCCATTGGACGTAAAAACGAAACCGGTGAAACGTAGAGTGTACTACACTGCTTTGTCTACCGTTTTGCGGAATACAGGAGTGAACGTAACTCTTATGTAACTCTTAATACATTTATTAAGAGTTAGGTATATAATACGCACGGGACAATCAGTAACTTCAAATGCTGCGTGTGAGGCACCGCGCTTATATCGGTTATTGCTGTAAGTTTCTTTCCACTAAACAAATAAATATGTCTTCTGTACACGGCAAGTTAACATGTATGTATGTCATGTATGTCTTCCTTACACGGCAAGTTAACATTTATTAAATAAATTTCTGTCAAGGGTTTCAAAATACTCATTAATTATGGACACAGGTCCCGCCCCGGCAGCCCCGCCGGTAAATTATGATTTCGTTCAGTGGGAGCGCCAGCTTCATTAGTCCAACCGTTATAATTACATTTTAGCGATGCTCTCGCATCCGCTACTGCTGTGCATCAGTCCCTTCCGCGCCCCGGCCCGCGGACTCTACTCTAAACATCCACCGAGCTTGTCTTCACAGTAAGTCATGGAAACCAGTCTAATTCCGTAATTATTTGCTACTCTACCTGCTAATACCTACTTGAAACGCACAAAAGAAAGAATTTAAATTCTTATTCGTTTGTTGGGAAAAGT
This sequence comes from Parelbella ahira ahira, assembly GCA_018244795.1. Taxonomy (NCBI): domain Eukaryota; kingdom Metazoa; phylum Arthropoda; class Insecta; order Lepidoptera; family Hesperiidae; genus Parelbella; species Parelbella ahira. Next base: position 4,793 of record DWME01000446.1, on the reverse strand, counting down.
TACAATTTTATAGATCTGAACTTATAGTGAATGTCCTATCTTGCCAAGCTAGCGGACAACTTATATTTCACACAGTTACCAAATTATTTAAAACGTTATAGTTTTTCTAGAATGTGTGTTTTAAGATTAAATATTACTTGCTTTAACGGTGATAGAAAACGTCATGAGAAAAGCTGCCCACCGCAGAGTTCTTAAAAGAAATTTATGTTATATGAAACGTGTGAAATCTGTCCACTCTCACTTGGCCAGCTTGACACACTATGGCCATAACATTCTCATTCTGAGAGGGGACCCATCTCCGACAGTGGACGGACAAATGTTGAGGATGATGATTTTCCAGTCTGCGAAAGCTAAAAATCCAATATACAATTTGTTGATGTTATGTACCGGCTTAACTCACGTAAGTATTTCGTCATGGCCCTTACTAGCTTCGGACCTATACGAGGTCCTTCCTCATCCCTCTTCATGTTTGCAGCGAGACAACGGCGGGAGCTCATGAAATTCAGGTTATTCACTTTTCCCTACAGTGTTTATGTCTAATAAAATTAAAGTGTTTGTGACTCTTTAAAAAATAAAGGATTTTTCTGTAATTATGTGCTTACCTGCACGCTGCCAAAATTTGATGGCAGTTTTTAATTTATTTGTACGCCTTGTAGTCTTTGCGTTTGTCGCAGCTACATGAAAATGGTAAACCACCATATCCAGGACTCACACAGTGGCTGACTTTTCAACGGCCAGTTAAGTTGGAATAGGAAAAAGGCGATCAATTACGTAACTGAATAAAAATCTTTATTTACAGGTGTGCACCTCGAACGAAAGGAGTAACGGCACCTTGTTGTTTATAAATATTTTCCTCGTAACTCCGAGCCAGAGAACAGTTCAGTGCTCGCATCCGTGTCGTTTCTCCCTCGTTCTGGAGGAAAGTGAGTAATATTGTCGGTGTTCGGTGGTATGTGGGTCTCATTTGTCAGTCCACAGGCATCTGACTCGGCCACCGCTAGTGTCTGCGCGCGCCCCGTTCGCGTAGCTGGCGCGCCAGCCACGCCACGCCGTCAGTCAGCCCCGCGCCTGACAGCGCGCTCGCCGAGCAGATGTGCCACGGCTTGTCCGTGATCCGTTCCAACCCCAGGGCTGCAATATGCACCATAACCTTATGATGAACAAGAACTGAGTCGAAGCGAAGTGTGGTAACAAGAGCAGTAGAGCGCGCGTACCGGCGGCGACGTGCGCAGCAGAGAGCGCGTGGGGCGAGTCGCACTTGTTGGCGAGCAGTAGCAGCGGCACGCGACGCGCCAGCGCGGGATGCGCCAGCATCAGCTCCAGCTCCTCGCGTGCAACCACTGCGCACACACATAGCCCAGATAATCTATAGTTACTCGTTCAAAAGTGAGAACCTTATTTTTGTCTTATATTGTTGAATCTCACACCAAATATTTTACATATATTTAATTTTCTGTAACTACGTGTGTCGAACTACGAAGTAAGTGTAACGTAACGTAACATAACGTAACGAACTGTAACGAATATTGTCCTGGTACCGCTGAGTATTATAATTATAACATAAAGAACACGTTAGGTAATACTTCAGGAGCGTCAAAAGTATCATTATTCCTCTGACGCACTTTGAATGGACATTTGTAACAGGTGCCGCGTGCATGCAATGAGGTACCCAGCCTGAGGTGGTCCGCGGCGTCCACGACGAAGATGATAGCGTCGGCGGTGCGGTAGTGACGCTCCCACAATGGGCGCAGGCGCGCGGCGCCCGCCACGTCCCACGCGCTGAACGACACGCCGCCGCCTGCGCACGCGCACTCCCATTATTTGTTTATTTCAGCATCGCCAACGAAACCTACACTTTACACATCCTCAATATTACATGTATAACATTAATATTGTTTCAATTACTAGCAACTACACCATTCGTGAATGTCATATATAAGGTTACCAAGTATAATAATAAAACAGCTTTGTATATAATTTCTATTAATACATATTTTTTTAAAATAAACCAGATTAATATATTTTATTATTTTCTATAAAATGATTGACAACTTTTTCTTTACGTTCATTAACAAAGAACACTGGTAACAAAAGGAACAAACTAAAAAGAAATTTCGTGAATGTACCTTATTATTACCTAGTATGATATTTCGATAACATTGCCGAGGTAGAATATTCAATTAATTCAAAATCAAGGTGAAACAAATAACGAGGGGCCGTGTCGTCTACATGGGTGTTAGTCTGCAGCTGAGGTACAATACGGCCTGTCGTCGACCCCTTAGTGGCGTGCACTGATTCCTGCTCTCTGTGTCGAGTACAGTGTGGGATTATGTGAGATTGCGATAATTGGTGTAGCTTTGGAGTATAACTGCTGACTTTGGAAGTGGTCCTGCTGGTGTGCCACAGTGGGCGCCACGGGCGGTGGCGCAGAGGCGCGCAGGTCAGGCGGCCGCAGCGTGTGTAGCAGGGTGCTCTTGCCGCTGTTGTCCAGACCCAGCACCAGCACCGTGGCCTGCGTGCCACCACCGTTTAGCCACACCGACAACTTATCCAACAGGCCCATTCTCTGTAAACAATAGCATTCAATATATCGACCTACACTTACTGCTATGGTTAAATAAACGATGTCTTTTGATCAACAACGGAGCGATTCTGATGTTCTCTTCAGAGATTGAAAAAATTGCCAAAGATAGGGCCTCAGAATCTACGTCATGGTCAGTAGGCGGGTCGCCGCTCTCCACTACTCACTTGAAATGATCACTGGTATATTTTATAAATCTGCAATATTATTCAATATCATTTTACATCTGTAAAACAAGAACTGGATGCGACAAGCCGAAGACAGGGCGCCATGACGCTCATTGGGGGAGGCATATGTCCAGCAGTGGACTGAGATAGGCTGATGATGATGATGAAAAACAATAACATAACATAATATGTTTTATGTCCCATGGAAGTGGGATTAAGCCTATTGTCACGATGGGTAAAATCAGGCATCGGGCATCAATTTAATCGTCGCCTTCCGCATGTGAGTTACCTACACCTCTCAGCGCAGTGCTCGCCAACGCTTGGCTACAAAATTGTGTCATCATGAATGTAACAAACGATTGGCCTAAAGAGAACGATGCAACATTTTTAGAACTGTTTATCTGCTATTAGTGGTCGGGCAGCCGGGCAACGCCAGACGAATATGGTTTTTTTTTACTTAAAATAAATGTTTCGTTTACTTACTCTGAGCTCTTCTTTTTGTTAAACTGAAGTCATTAATTGACAAGTCCTCTCTATTCAGCACCTACTCCGCCGGCGATTTAATCACAATAAAGCTTTAAAACATGAGTACTGGTCGCGCGCTCGCAGCCCTGTCCGGGGCTCGATGCGATACCGGCGTCCGCTGCAGCCAGGAGTAGCACGACGGGATCACCGACACACGCTCCGCTGTGAGCACGAGGCGCAGGATGCGGCCCGCCGCCGCTATGCCGTCGGACGAATCGATGGCGGCCGGCAGCCATGACAACGGCCGCCCAAACATCGAAGGAGCTCTTGACTCCAGCAAATTGAACATAATATGTATGTCATTGGTGTGCTATTAATTATTTAAACTAAAAAGATGAATTTATGAAGAATTTGTATTGCTCATTTGCAATTTTACACAATTGGACGTTAAATACATTTAGATGGCCGCGTACCTCTTGAACATAACACACATTGCTTATCTCCATTTATAGTCGTATTTCGCCCCATTTAGAAAGTCATGTGGATACCTTTATTTGTTATCATATATCTTCATCTATATGTATATCATCACCATACCTTTATTTGTTATCATCTTCGTCTACTCATGTCTCAAATTATTTATGGTCGGTACAAATTTACCATATGACTGCCGTTAGTGGCAAGTAGTAAATAAAAAGTAATTATTTAAGCTAAATTTGTAAATAAAAGTCGAATTCTTATAGAACAATTTGTATTACAGTGAATACTGTTTTTCGTCGTGTATATTGACACTTGACAAAAGTGAGTATTATAAACAGTCACATTGGGGAAGGAACTGCAACCTTCGTACGGTCGTGTGAGCCGGGCAGGCCGCTCGGACTTCGGAAAAGTCCCGATTGGCCTCGATATCTCTTCCTTAGGGGAAAGTGTAAAGCTCAAAGCTTTCGTTGAATAAAACAGGTCTAGCTGCACAATCTCCTTAAGCCTGGACCGCCATTAAATGGAAGAGGTGTAAAAGATTATCACGTTTTTCTCCAGAGCGACAGTCATGTTGTCTGAACTGTTTGCCATCGTCACGTCTTGCACGGCTGAGCTGAAGAATAGTCAATAAGTTATAAGTTTAAGTAAGTAAGGTAAGTTTTTAGGACCATTTGATTAACCTTGGCTGCCGATGTATGCGTGACAGCCGAGCTGCACGGCTACAACGCGATGGGCGGAGCAGCCTGCCTGATTTCGTAAACTCCGAGATTAAAAACCATCGCCATTTTTGTTGTCTCTATAAATTATTATATTAATACAATCTCATCACAGACTAGTGCACTGCGTCTCTTTGTTACCTATTTCTTTAGTCACAATATCCATCACATTAGTCACTTTCTCTTCCTCATGTTCCACTGCACTTGACGCTCGAACTTGCTTCTCAATATTTATCTTTTTTTCTGGGTTTATAGTTCCGTTTTGGAGCGGATTCTCAGCATCCCTGAACTCTTTTGGTCCGATTGCATCATATATTTCTTCGGGTGTTCGTCCTTTGGTTTCGGGAATGGCAATAGCTGCGAAGGCAGCGTATACCAAGGTGA
>DWME01000445.1:0-33700 GCA_018244795.1 Parelbella ahira ahira | reverse complement strand
ATATTTTATGAGCGATTACAACAATTTCAATATCGAAACTTGCCTATTTTTTTTAGTTTTCGTAAAACTAGCCCAAGGTTTTACATACATTTACTCACGCTACTTTTGCAGATTGATAGCGAACCTGAAGCTATTATTATCTTAAAGTGAAACATTCGAAGCTAGCTCGCTGCTGTCACACTCAGCGTATTTGCCTAATTGATCAAATATATGTAGTTCTATCGGATCCTGCGAAGTATAATAGATCATAAGCCCCGGGGGCAAAGTTAAAAGTTGTTTGCGATAAGCTGGCGTTCGAGTCGTTACGTTGTCATCGTCCTAATTTTGCAGTGTCCTCGTTTTTGAGGTCAGCCTCTATCGGGGCAACGAACTCGTGCCCTTATCGCGGGGTGAGCGGTGGGGGCGGCGAGGCAACTGAGCGTTTCTCAGTATGAACTTTTAGTTGGCCTACTCTGCGATAGATGGCGTTCTCTTTTTTAATATAAAAATTAAGTTTTATTTTGCTATAAAAATAATAAAATAACTTTTGGTCTCTGGCTTGAGTATTTTTTCTTAATGTTATATATAATTTTTGAACATAAATAAAAAATATACGCAGCTGAAAATACATTTGTACGCTGAACTAATCCGTGCAATTATTGAATCACCTTCAATTTTCCTGTTGTATCCTGATAAGAGGGACGTGAGGCATAGGAGCCGTGCTGTAGTGTGACAGGCGAACGGCAGCGCGGCGCACTCACACAGCGGCGCGCTCGCTCCGTAGCTACGTATCGTTAGGTACGGGCTCGGGTCGACGAACGCAAACCGGGGCAGCCTTGCTCTGTCCTCCGCGCCCTATTTCTGTCGCCACAGAGCGCCCGCCCCCCGCCCGCCGCCCGCCGCTCCCGCACAACCCTCCACTTTGGAAATTACTTACTCCAGATATGACTTTCACAGATTAGACTTGTGTCCCTATTTAGGCCAATGGGATTGTTGATACCACCCGCCGACAGATGCCACGATTTTCTATTCGCGATACGAGATATGTGGGCATCCACTTATTTAAATCGCCAGATACAAATAGAAGGAAAAACGTTTCAAAGAAAACAATAGAAATAGAATACAATAAAATAGAAACTGCACAAAAAATATGTTAGCGGTTTAATTCGGTCGGATCGTCAACAACAGGTCGTATACGTACATATGTTACGCTTAACGTCAGTTTATATTTATTTGGTCGCCGCACGCGACAGCATGCGCCAAAGGTGCAAGTCGTTCCAAATATAACGCGATCCCCTTTGACCTCGGAGGGGTGCTACATTTCTCGCTGACGATGGCGTATGTGAATCTATACAACATCAAGTTTCCTATTGAACATTGAGGGCATGAATTAACGCCGAATCCATCCATCCGGGCATGAGATATGTATATTAACTAATTAGTGTTAGTACATTATTGTCTGGTGTCGCTAAAAATTCTGCTACAAATAACAAGTTCTTTAAGGTGATATAAAAAAGTAAAAGGCGCATTTTAGCCTTCGAGTTCCTTAACGCCTGTCACTTATAGCACTAGTCATTTATTTGTTTGTATGGGGCCATGCAGTTTTTCACTCGATCTCAGTTTTCGCAACACTCGCGAACTCTTTGTCGCAATTGCAAGTTGGCGGTCCATATTCACATCCTTTAAGAACATTTCAACAAACAAAGGATAACCGCACGGCAGAGGCGCTTAGGAACAACGACACTCGATACGTGAGACCGGACATGCTCAATAAATATAATGCATCTTACGAAAGATGCGAGCGGCTGAATTGGTTGGGAACTGTAATGGGATAGGTAATAGAGGAATCGCTAGTACTAGAATAATACGAGACCATTACGCGATCGTAGTGTATGTGTAGTAACGTGTTCGTAACAGTCTTTATTAATAGATGTATTGTATAAGGTTCATCTGTAATGAGGTGTCGTCGATGCGCGCCACGTCCCGACGCGCACACGTCCGCGGCGCGGCGGTGTGCGTGTGACGCGGCGGGCGCGGTGACGCCGCGTTGCGTCAACTTTTACTCTTCGTCGCACTTTCTCGTGCGCTTGCGCAACCACCGGCGCAATACTGGTTCACTGGACGCCATGGTGACAGCATTTCCCTTCGAGCCGTGAATAAACTCAACGCCGGTTGCGTCATCGATTAGAACTCGCCGATGTGTGCGTGAGGGAGATAAATAAATACATAACGTTCATACGTACAAAGTAATAAAGAAAGCCGTTTCGTAACTTTCGACGCAACCAACGTAATGTTATATTCAATAAGGCGATATTTAACTCGCTACATGAAACAGATAGACCCTTGAAGCAGTCATATTGCAGCTAAACCGCGTCAACAAACAAAGAACATATGCGCTCGATCATACATAGCTGATTGAGTAAATGGCTGATAAACGCGAACTTATCGCTGTCAGATAAATTTGCTCATCTCAAATATAATAGTAAGAATAACGAGTCGAGTAATAGTAATATTTCAATGAACGCCAGTGGTTGTTAACGGGACAACAAGGGGGCAGCGAGCGCAGGTGGAGGGGGCTGCACGAGGTACGTGCCCTAGTTTCGCACGGGTGCATGAACTCTAACGAGGTAAGGCCACCGACCGCTGCGGTTAGCATTTGAAATCGCACCTTATTAGTTGCGAGTTAGAATGCAAATTTGCTTGCATTCACATCGATCAGTTTATCGTCACTGAGTAAGTATTGATATGACTGGAAGGAGTCGAGCGTGTGACGCTAGATCCAGCTGCGACACGACCTTCACAATTATCGCCCTCGTGAGATCCGACCGCACCGACGCTCACTATTCGTACCTGTGCTTTGGAAACAGGATCCAAACAATAATATAATTGATTAAAGAAAATCTCCAATCACCTTCATTCTGTATTAATTACACATAATATATCAATTTATTGTTTGTTAGTAAGTTGGCGATATGTCGAAATTACATATCAGGCATTCGTAATGCTGTAAACAAAATTATAATGAAAATACACACAAGTACACGCGTTTGCTTAATATTTCATGCGACACCATTTGTGAAACAGTGGGTAGACGGTGTGGCGTAAATAGGTCAAACTCTACCGAAACGGCAATCCGTAGAAATTATTGTTTTCTTACTGTTTTAAAGGCGGTGAAACACAGCTATAACTCAGCGACTCTTATTTGTTAGAAAATGTTATTTAGAATTTCTTTCGCCCTGTCATCCTAGGCACTTAGATAACTACTTTTTATAATAAACAAAAGTACTTTACCGCTTACCTACGCCAAGAAGACGCGGTCAGCGCGTACAATAAATATGGAAAGTAGAGTAAGAGGGAAGTGTTGATTCGTCAGCGCTATGATTTCATTTATTTTTGTAGAGCGCGGCGACAAAGGCACGGTGCGTCAAGCGACGTAAATAATTCTATTGTATTTGTATATAGGTCATGTCGTAGTGTGTAAACGGATGTGGCACGAAGAAGTATAACCTTCAGCGCTGTGTCGCATTCTAAATGAACATTCTTACGTTTCTTCAAATGTTTATCAAATAGTTTTTTCGTATTCTAAGTACATGCCGATCGACCTAGCGAATCTGCCTATTAAATAATTACAACTGCCTATTAAAAACTCAACTGATAAATTACGAGAGTGATTACACTAATCGTCTCGATCGTATCGCGTATGTTATATAGTAAACGAATTAAGCGTATTTCGACAAGCGGCATTTGAACGATGGCCGGCGAAGAGGAAGCGCTGAGGTTGAGGTGCAATTATGAGAAACAAAGGTACATTCGGTGAATCCGGCAGGTCAAAGCCGCGGTTCCGTTGTGTGGCGCGCTGCGGCGGAACGTAAACAACCTGCAATTAGAACGATAAACTTCATTGAGAGCAGCCGATGCTCGATTGTTAAATAGTTATCTAATTATGTTGTTGAACTGATAACTAATCGAACCTGCAGTGGTTTTAGAGCCTACTCATTTACTTGTGACTAATCGGGAATTTACCGAGAGACGTGACTCGACTCGAAAAATCAGTTGCCGTATTACTGGGATATAATTGATATATTAAAATAGTCCGAATAATGAGGAATTAATGTCAAATAATGGGAATTGATTGAATAACTCATTGAGTGGGACATTACTGTTTATTAGATAGAGGACTAAAAGCGACATGTTTCAAATATTTTGTCGTAACAAAGAAGCATATAAATGTTGTGTATCATATTTCTTGCTAACTAAACACCAATATATTTATAGGGTCTTTATCGGATTTTGTTTTTATATTATACATTTATTTCATTTCCATAAATTAAACCGTTTTGTTTGAACATTTTTATGTTCAAGAATGCCAATGACAAAGTAACGTTTTTATAGTCACTGTTTAACACAGTTACTACAGGTTCATAGCATAGCTTAGCATAGCTTTTCATAGAATAAACAATGAATAAGCACGTAGTAAATTTTGTAATAAAACGCATAAATAAGCCCGACTTTATCCTCACTAGCCATCTATTTGTAGGACAACCACTTTGCGTGGAGTGTAGAAGAATCACTTGCAAAAATGGACAAGCTCGAGCTATTCAGCTACAGCATGAATAGTGGTAGTAGTACTCGTAGTGAATGCGCCGTAGCCTATCGTAGCAGGGCGGGAGCGCGCTGGAGGTTAGCGGCCGCGCCCCGCCGCCCGCCGCCCGGGCCAACAAACTCTGCAAGGTTGCTACTATGCTATCGTCGCGTTCGCCACAATTACGATATCGCCCGCCCTTCTCCAACAAACTGTTTTATTTTATTACATTGCTATCATATCGATATTATGCGCGAAGGTCTCGCGGATTATTAACATCGCTGTTTTACCGCTCGATCGGGCTCTGTGTAAATAAATCGCAATATCCACTGGTTCGGTGCACATATCTATTAAATAATGTCAATTTTTGCTAATTTAGTTAAACAAATAAAATTAGATACATTTGAGGTTATTACTAATTATTAAATTACAAAAAAATTACGTAGTTTTTAATGTCTCCAAATATTTAGCTCTGTTTCATTACTTTTAAGTTTATGGTAATTGTTTTAAACTAAAAACTAGCGATTATAAGACTCAAGCCATTTATTTTAGTCACTTGTATTTTAAACATTATCTAACATGATTTAAATAATATTTCTTCTACAGTTAATCTGGTTACATCCTAAACTACTCTGTTTATAATACAAAGACAGGTATTTATGCCTAAGTTTCATTGCTATTTTTTTGTAATTGTACGTATATAAAATTTCGTCGAAACTTTTATGTGAGCTACTAGCGCCCTCTCTTAGCGAGTAGCGGAAATTCCTAATAGCGCCTAGCGGCGTTTCTAGTAGCGGAATTCATAATAATATCATCAGTACGAAAAGATGTGAAATCTTTTAAATTTAAAATATTTCATAACTTAACAGTAATACTTAATAACGTACCGATAAATCAATTATATTATTCTGCTAGATATATGTCCACAAAAAATATTTAAGCACCGTGTATGTTATATTCGGACATAATGTAATGAATAAGATTATAACGGGCAACATAAATTAAGCTGAACTAGACGTATATAATTAGAAACATATACTTAACAAAACTTAAGCTTCTCACGCATTCCTATGATATTAAGTTGCAGCGTTAGGTAAATGCGCCTGCATTCCTCTATATTCCATCTTTTAATTTACGGGCAAAGTTAAACCCGTGCGTAAAAGATACGGATTAACATAAATAAGGAGTGACGTAAACACGGGTGAGTGTGTAATAAACAAAGTGAGTCAAGAACGTCATTTTTTCTGTAACGGGGAGCGACGACCGCGCGAGGCCCGCGTGCGTCAGCGGCACTCCGCCGCGAGGCCGCCGCGGCGCTGGGCTCCAACGGTGCTGCCATCACACACTTTATAACTTACACTAAACAACTGTAAATATTACCTAACACTTATATACTAAATATATCTTGTTTAACAACATTTATGTACACGCTAAACATAATTTTTCGTTATTTAAAAAAAAACTTGTATTTTTGTCGGTTTGAAACTCATAAAAAATAACTTTTTCTTGCGATAAGCAATGACTGAATAAATTAGACAAATGTTACTTAGTAAGTATGTAAGTAGCTGAAATAATGGTTAATTGTTAAGGAAATTTTGATTCTGAACTTTCAGTCCCTGACTTTACATGGATTGTATAAAACAATTGAAGAACATGTCTGTATAACATAGTATTGCGAATTACTTAAGTAATAAACAACTGTATGTATGCTTGTTCTTTTTTGCATTCTTCTATTATCTCTTCTATTACTCCTTATCCTATTATTTTAAATGCATAAAGAGTAAAGTGAGCAGGTGAGAATGGCCATAGAGTCACGTACATTATCATCTGTATGGTGGATCCTCAATCTCCCGCCGAAATTGCACTCTTAAAGATATTATACTTATATACCTTAATGAAACGATTACGCGGAATTATTGTGGTTTTTTTTCTTAGACTATTAATTTGTAAAACTTGGCCCATCGATTAATTTTTATTTAATACGCAGTAAATATTACACGTACAAATACATTAATAATTATAACAATAAATATGGGTACGTCAATTTAAATAATCATTTTTCTATATTTGTTTATATATTTAATAGATCTTAAATAAATTTATTGCTAGTAATGATATAATACTTTATGTTAACGAAACAAAATAAACATTGGAAACTTTTCATACTATTAATTTGCTACGATTTCTACCACCGTACAAGTGGCTCCATCTTACCTCACACTTTTGAAACCTTTCAAGTTAAAGCGAAGGTGTCGGCGCCATCTAGCGGAATTTTCCCGAACCAAGTACGAATCAAGGCTCTGACAAGACAAAGAAACTCGCGAAAATCCTACTAGAGCACGCTTTTCGCTTCTAACTGTCTTGCCCTGTATTGAAATGTTACAGCTAGAAAATCTAGATTACGTTTAAAGAAAATTAGGACTATAATAAATGAATTTTAATAGTTTCTGCAATAAGAACAAAAGCATATTTTTTTTTGTGTGATATTCGATTCTTTTTTATGTACGTCTTGAAAATGTATGGATAAGATAATTGGTAAATGTACAAATAAAAGGATTTTTCTTAACACTTTTTTTTTCTTTGCGGAGTATATTGTTAGATTACTACCGGATATTGATACTTTATTGTTTTTGAGTTATCTCTAGCTTTGCCCTTATGTAAAAATTGTTTACGTGTTGTAACTATTATTATTTCGCTGGTTGGACTTGATTTTTTAACTTCAAACTAACAATTAACAATTTATATAAACAAAGTTGTTATTATCACTTACAATAATGAGATCAAAAGATATAAAATAGCATAATCTTAATCAAATCATTTTCATTGTATTATAGTAATTATTTATTTAGTATGTCATACTATTTCAAACTCGTAATACAATGGGCCAGCCACAAATAATTTTAACTTAGAATTTTCCATTGATCGACAAAAGGAGACATCCGGAATTGAAACGTGCGTTGAGTTGGCTCATTTAGCAAAATTAGAAAGAGAACTCGACGACCCTGCTAGGTATTTAGCGATGGTAGTTAGCAGCTTCCAAATTCGTATGCGATCATACATCGAAATATAAATAAATAGCCATGTTTCACCTCTAATCGACTTTCTGACTATCGTCCGGAACAAACACACGATTGACCTACAAACAGTCGCTTACAGTAAGATTCCTTATCTGTCCTCCTCCTACCTCAACGTTCCAGCACGGTGCGGTAGAGACGCAGAATCTCGTTACGATGACGAGCCTCTGCTCTCAATGTCAAGTTCACCTATTATTATTAGTTCTCAATGTCACGAAACACACGTAACTATAATAACACAGCGTAGGCCAGGCAAAAATAAGACTGTTTCGAGCGAAATGGATTTACGTGGCACATTATATGTACATCGATATCATTACGATATAAAATCTGTTACCAAACAGACTCCGTCTTATCCAAAGTATTAGAAGATTAACAGAATCGTTACAATATTTTTAGCTATAATTATGAATAAGTCAAATGCAAAACAAGTTATTGTCCCTATGAGTTCAGTATATATTATATTATTGTAATGTTGTATTGTTGTTAACACCTTACATGAGCGTTAAAAAACAAATATTTTAGACAAACATATTTATGTACCTGCTTTGGAGTCGAGAGTATGACGGGTAATTTTAGAGTGTATCAACTAGGATTTCACAACGGCGCCACGCGGTACTTCTACCCATATAAAATTACCACTTGATAAATTTTAAATGACGAGGAATAGTTAATAAATGTAGTTAAAAAACATGCTTTTATAGTACATCGAACTAAATTGTGAAAGATAATTCTTAATTTAAGTGAAATAAAAGTAATGAATGAAAAATATTAGATGGTATTATTGTGAAAAAAGCGTGAGGTGCTCGATATATGTAGGTATATTCGAAAAGGATGGCACAAAGCGCCCCATGATTTTGTCACAGTAATACTATCTAATATTTTCATATATATCACATCACATTTGTTGCAGAACCTATAGCCGTTGGAGCAGACGTGTTCTGCCCTCCAGCTAGGTGGAGTGACGATATACGCAAAGTGGCTGGCAGTGGTTGGATGCGAAGAGCATAAGATCGAGCTCAGTGGCGTGCCATTGAAGAGGCCTATGTCCAGCAGTGGACGGGAGTAGGCTGATAATGATAATTATGATATATCACATAGTCATATCAAGCTTGTTGCATGCATTGTCATATCACGATAATAAGGATATTATCCTTATGCTTTATATGACAGAGAGTATTGGTGTAATAATGAGAAAGGGCATTCTCCAATGGTGCGAACATGCTGAGACAATTGGCTTATGGAAATATAACAAAGTAGATATGCAAGAATAGAGATAATTGGCACTCTACGCCTACCCCATAAGGGGTCAAGCGTTAAGAAATGTAAACAGAATAGATATATATGAATACTTGGTAGGAAAGAAAAAGAGCATCAACGAAGATTTTAAGGATAATGAAGACTCCGCCAAGTGAATATCGATTAGATAAATATTTGGAAGTGTCTGATGTGGAAATAGCTTACGGGCGTATTACCTCGTACGCCATACTCGTCTTTATAATTAACTTAGGAATATACTCTGTTTGCGTTGAATCCCATAACGTTTTTCATTTTTATTTCTTGAATTCTTTCACTCAAGTAGTAATAATAATAATATAAATATCTCAGGAGGTCTCCGCAAACGGTTATCTTGCACCAGTGAGCATCAAGAGAGATTGTGTTATGGTAAGTTGGTAACCATACGGCTGATGAACTATACAATACATATTAATGTAATAATCGACCCATTCGTCATTCCACTGTTGGAATATGGCTCTCCTCTCATATTGAGAGGGTTAGGCCATAGTCTAGTATTATTATATATTTTCATAACCACTTTTTACACCCATACACAGAACAAATACTTATACTGCTTGTCCTTATAACAAATGTTTATTCTGGGTGTGATTCGAACCCACAACCTCCGGCTCAGATTAACTAACAACTAGACCAATCGGCCAGTCAAGTGAAAATAATATTAAACGTAACATCACGCCTTTAATCTCCGAAGGGGTAGGCAGAGGAGTATAGTAGTAAGTTATTAGTATTAATATTCTATTTACTTATTCTTTATTCTTTATTCTATTTAATTAGTAAATTCTCCATAAACCTACAATTAACATAGATAATTCGATGTCCAGACAAAAATAAACATCTCGGAATATTCATACGCTGTGATGAGATCGTATTTTGACCTATGGTAATCAGACAATTCGCAAACATGCATATGTAAATAGCGAAGTACATGCTTGTAAACGTAATATTCGTCTGTATACAAAATAATCGGTGCCGTTCGTCACACAAATGAAATTTTAAACTTAACACAAAGAATGTTTGGGTGGGAATCGATCTCAAAACCTGCGGCTCACCAGCCGGGCTGGCTACCAACTACACTAGTAGGTTACTCACTAATGTATTTCCGTTAATATTTAACATAATAAGTAACATTATACAGTATAGTTATAGGTAACATTATATATGTAATACACTTAAAGAATAATTTAACATAAATTACTTAAATATAATATTGGAATGTGAAATACTTACTCATAATTGTGTGTTATCATTAATTATTGAAATAACGAAATTCATTATGAATTAATTAATAAACTTATCTACTCAAACAAATATAGAGTATACAAATAGTTGTGTATGCAAATAGTCCATTTTAATTTATTTAACGGAAATATTACATCGAATGTTCCAGAGTCTTATTTCGTTCCGTAGAAAATTCGAGAAGTTGAATGTACCTCGGTCACCCTTAGCCCCTTCCCTTCCGCAATAACGGAATTAGAGTTACTAGGGTGTTTTGGTCACGAGGGTGAGAGGATACGCATATCTATGCGTATGCATACAGTTTTGACAACCCTTAGGGCGCACACCCCTTAACTTTAATATCTTAAGGAATGTTACTATGCTTAGATAGCGGCGGCAAAAAAACTCCAAGTATTATTCCTGTTCTAAGAGAAATAGTGTAAAACAATGGAGAAGACAATGGACAAATGGAGAAGGTTGGTGAAAGAGAACGTAATTCATGCTATTTTAAGAATTTTCATTTCTGCTGTAAAATCCATTTAATAAACTATTAGTCGATAAGAATATTACAAAAAGACGTTCTTGATTACGTATACGAGCAAATACATTTCAGGGTCGCCGCTTGCTTCCGTGTATCGCGTTGACATGACACCAATTGGTTCCAATGTGAATAGTGGTCCGGACTGACGGTGTGTCACATGATACAGGAATAACGCAATCATGCAAATAAATATTATGCTGCATTATCATAAACGAATTAATATTCTGTTATTATTCATGTTATAATATCATCACGCCTGGTGCCAAATGTCTGTCCTACAGCCGTGCCTTGCTTCTTCCACTTCCTCAAGTATTTGACTACAAATTAATTGTTATTCAATTCTAAAACGTATATTATTCATCGTTAGTAAACACGTCAATGATTTGAAGTCTTCACATTTCAAACTGCCGACGAAAAACGATGACTCACGCATTTGAATTTGAACGATCGAATATGTGTCGAGTCCCATTAAATTTCCACCCGTGGGCACTAGAACTAAGCCCCAATTGTGTATAGACAGCGAGATGGGTAGTGGATAGATAGCGCGTGCAGCGGGCGGCAGTGGGACGGGGCGGCTGAATGTCGGGCAAGGGCGGCGGAGTCACGGCCGCCGATCAATACTGCAAGGAAGTGCGTACCGCCGCCCGCCCGGCTAGCCGCGCCACGTGCACTACGCCACTACGTCAGCACTTACCAAATTATTGCGTAAATACACATCACACATACCCACACATACACATGTACACTTACACATACAACTCTCAGCACACGTAATCAATTACTACCAGCTGTTATAATATGCGTAATCTTTCAAGTTTTATACCCCTGCTTTGATAAAAAAAATGATAAATTGTAACGACACTGTACACGACATTTCTTACTTCGAACTGTAAACGACATTTCTTATTGTCAACCTGAACACACCAAATCAAAACGTTCAACGTCAAAGAAAATTTGCCCTAATGGTTATAATAAATTGTTAGCGTGAATAAAAATCTAAATTGAATTCTTTTTAACGATTTACTATACACATTAGGGAAGTTTGAATGTATAAAAATGTACCTAAAGTATTAATGAAAACATAATAGAAAAACAGATTAAACGTTCAAAAACGATTAATTGAGTGCAAAACCCCAAAATCGTAATCAGAAGCATAACCATCGTCGCGTTGTGCTGACCCATTATAGCTTTTTGAATTCTTACGACTCCCTAAATACGTCAGCGATACACGTGCATAAATAGCGGCACACATGGATACGAACATGGCGACACAAATGCGACACACAATATCGTGACACGATAATGCAAGTGTCGTAACACTTGTGTCGTGGTGTCGTCTGGTGACTTCAACGTGTAAGTCCATTTTCACATGGCGCTTTTTATATACAATTAAAGTTTCTCTTTAGGATAGGATTACGTGTAAGTCTATTTTCACATGGCGCTCTTTTGTACTATTTCGTTTTGTTAAAAAAAAAAACTCTTGTGCAGAATTGTTCTGAGAAAAATACCAATAAATGGATTTTAATTTAGCAGGACATATCAGAATCTTATTAATGTTTAGATGATTGTAAGCAGAAATTACCTTCATGATGTATTTATAAATTCTTTTTATAAAGGTAAAGTGAAGCCGCGGTTGGAACGCGGCGCGTTGGCGTATACTTTCCCGTTGCGCGAGGGTATGGCCGCTCGAATCGATGCCGCCCCATGTTCACGGTCAACGCCCTCCGCCCGCCCTACGCTTCCGCGTCGCACCGCGCCCCGTCTCGCACGCTAAATATACCTCAGCTACGACCCTTCAGTCCGATGTTATGAAACACAATTAGCCGCACTATTTCGGTAGCGCACACGTTACGGCTGCGCCAGGAAGACTAAGCGATTGCAAGCTTGGAAAATAACCCGCTAAAAGACGGCCGTTTCTATACGTCTGCGCTTTCCGCTCAAACAAAGCGCTCGTCAATTATATTTGTTTCTGTCATTTACTATATGAGATCGTGCAAATTTTATCAATTATGTCATCTAATATATTTCGTCTTTTCCTTATCTGAATGTCGATCAATAGAAGGATAAGTATTACGAAACTAAAGTTACGCCAATTTTATTAATATTGCATCACGTTTTTGTATTATCTGTTGAATATAAAATATTGCAGAAATATATATTTTTATCTAATGTGTGACATTTTCTGTTAATATTACGCGTTGTGAGAAACGTGTGTATTTAATGATGTATTGCTATTTTGGGTTCATGTCTCATTGTGAGATCACATTTTTTTGTGATAGCACAAACCGACATAATTCCATCATTTTTTCAAAATTATATTTCCTCAATTAGTTAACGCATAAAAAACCTAACTCTGTCAAAACATCATCACATTCTAAATTTAAATCTGTCTGTTGTCATTATTATTAAAAAATAAAGCGTTCCTTTTTTACGCTAGTTTCTTAAATATGCAATGACAACATAATATAATCACTGCTATATTTTGTTAAAACGTATTTGATATACGATTTGTACGTGATGTTATCTAGGTTATAATCTAATATTATTAATATTGAAATGGGGGTGTACGTGTCGTACTTAACACACGTGATCACACAACAGTGTGATGTGTAGGCCCAAGGATCACAGTAAACATTTTTACATTACAAATTATAAATATAATTCAATCAAGTCATCAAAACAATTATTGAGAACAAACGTGTTGATTTGTACTCGTGATTGGAAGCAAAGTGCATTTGTGGCATATTGCCGCGGTCTCTGTTTCCACCGATCCACATTCGACTCTTGTACACTTATTTAGAATATAGTTTGGGGTTTCCTATTTGGGCGTCTATATTTATATTCATTTTGTGTCAACAGATTCATCCCCTGTTATCGTATGTATAACATAACTCGTGAAAATTGGGAGCACTACACTCCTCTATCTACCCCTTAAAGAAAAGACAGGCGTGATGTTATAATACAAGTAACAAAACTAACATATTATTATGGACATTTTCTAGTTAACTGGTATTGTAGGACGCCTCCAGCTAGATGGAGTGACGATATACGCAAAGTGGCTGACAACAGTTGGATGCGACGAGCTGAAGATCGAGCTTAGTGGCATGCTATTGGAGAGGCCTATGTCCAGCGGTGGGCGGAAACAGGCTGATAATGATGATGAAATAGTATCCTATTGGTAGAAATATGAATGACAAATAATCAGCTGAATTCCATGTAATGTATGGTGTTAGAATAACAAAGTTTTCAATTACACGGAATGGATAGACAATCGCCAGTCGGTCTCACAAAAGCTTGTTAGACGGAAACTGCCTATTGTTTGTGGACGCGTCGGTTCTATTTAGATCCCTCAACGAATCGCTAAACATGCAACCAGACACGCCGTTACGTAGCCGAAGATTTCCGGTGCCTTCCTTGCTATACTTAACTTAGGAATTAAACTATTTAATCAAAATGTAATGGAGAATCTAATGAAGAATATGAATCTAATAAAGAGTTAATTGTTACATATGTATGTACCTATATACAAACGAGATCAATTGTGGTGAGACATTGATGTATTGAGACTAAACAATGTATCTGCAGAAAAATATAATTACCCCTACAAGTCCTAGGCTTTTTAATAATATGTATACAATTTCGTCTTTTCTCTATATAATCATTTATCTTTGAAATAGTTCACTTTAATTATCTAAATTTATTGGAGCTTCCTTCATAGTACTTGTCTAAAAATAAAGTTAAAAAACTCCATATATGATTATACATATTTACGTGGATGTAACATAATTTTAGGTGAATTACATGAAGTCCTAGATCACGCTGCAAAATAACTACAATTTCTGTTTCTAAATTTACAAATTACATTTTATAATATACAAAATCGCTCAGACATTCATGAACCACCACGCGTGCCACGCAACCCTTATCTAGAACGTCTTCTAATTAAAATAACGAGTGTGTGCTCGGGATAACAGATGTACACACGTGTCCCTGACATTGTTTACTTCAACTGTGTAATTGCCTCCTTCCTATTCTTTTCACTCTTTGCTCTTCCAACGCTCCAAAGATTCCCTACAGACAAGAGCATTCATTTCTCCACCCTAGTAGCCGTCTCTATAAAGAAAAGTAATACAAAAACTGCGTCTGATGCGACGAGGGCCCTCAGACGGTCGCACGTACGTAGGTATACGTTTGGAGGTAGAGCGCAATGAGTGGGTGAGCAGACTGCAGTCAAAGCCGGCTGAATCCCGGAAAACTACCGACCCAGTCTAGACATGGGGGCACTTCCCCTGTCGCGCCCCGCGCCCCTCTCCCCGCGCCTGCCCACTACCCTGGCGCTTTCACCGACGACTTGTACACATTATAAAAACAGAATGCATCGACGCTTTTAACCGATGTAGTGTGTGTCGCGAACAAAAACCCCTGGAAGAATACTCGTACGACGTTTCAGTTAAAATTGAAGAGGGCTTCCACGTTTTATATTTTTTATGACTGTGGGACGTTCGCTACATATTTCTTTTATCATTATAAAAATAAAAAGGAAAACTTCGATGCAAATTCAATAGAGCCAATTATTTTATACCTTGAAACCATTTAACTGTTAAAGCGAAGCTCCAAGATTTTTCAAAATTATCAATACGGCATGTAATTTCGGTAATTTATAATTTTTATATGTTTTCCCTGTCATTCTCCGTTTTAGTTATTTAAATATTTTTACAAAAAACTACGAATTAAGTTAATAAACACTTTATTCTTAAACGTTATGTTAACATTTACTGTAGTAAATAATAAATTATTCCTTCTCACATTATGACATATTAACTTATCGTTCAATAGCATTAGAAGCGATATTTAATATATTTCTAATTCCAGAAGCAGAGATGTGAAATTAGTAAGTTCGATTTGTTTGCGTACAACGTCGCCTTTGCCTTGAATTAGACAGGGCGTGCGATATGCATGATTGACTGTGCTGCAGTGGGTTAGTGAGAGTGAATTACAGCAGGGGGCAGGGTGCAAAGGGGGCGAGGAGGCTTGCAGACAGGGTGGGCAGGGGTGTGGGGCCAGACGGGAGAAGCCCGACGCACCTCGTTTCCGCACCGGCGTGTAACCCGGCGCACATACAAACATGCATTACACACCGAGTGTGATTATAGCTCACAATACCGTCTGTTTCAGCGGCTTTGGTTTCACTCGCGATCACAAAACCCTTTAAAGACGCCAACAAGGAAACGCAACTTCCGCTGCGCTACCTGCAATTATAAGAACCACTTTGTCTCCAACGTTTTGCTTGGATGTGTTTTGTTACACGTAAAAAATCTAGAGTCAATGTCAGATTCTGTCTTCCAAATTTATAATTTTTCTATTTAAATGATTGGGTTAATATTTTTTGGTTCTGTTGCTATTGTATTAGACAGGAATAAAACATTAGTTGTGGGAAGAATGAAAACCGCGTTTGTGATGGTTGAATTAATGCTGTAGTTATCGTAGTAAGAGCGCATACAATACAATAATTGTAATCGAGATCGAGCGTCCCTGACCGAGCGGGCCTTGGCCTCGGCCGACCACTCTCTTGCCAGTGCTGCGCTCCTGGTACATTTCACATATTACAAAGTCCGGCAGGCGTGATATTAGAAACCTTCAAGTTTTTTATCCTTGGATATTTTCCTGCAGAACTTTTCCTCTATAGAAAAATTATAAAATTGAATCCTATACGAGTAACATGACGATTTTAAGTCATATACGAAATCGGAACGTTTCATAAGTTTTTATCTTTTCGATTGATAATTTGATTTTTATTTTCTTGTTACATTTATCGCACACACGTGGGGGTCCAAACTGTCAGAATTAGTGGTATTTATAGGTTAGTTTAACATTAACATATCTAATGTACAGTCAATTTAATAAGGAAGTTCATAAAATGTATCCAGTATATTATTGGATAAGGTTTTATGCCCCTGACCGCCCAGGCCTTGGCCGCGACCGAGAACTATCTGCCAATACCACTCTTACTGCATTTCTTAGCTATCCTAGACCAGAGACACTTATTGCTGTCCTCTTTATACAATCTCTTGTAGAGCAGGATAAGTGCTGAATCCTAACATTAGTAATGTAGCAAGTTTTCTGTTAAGCACAGAATCTTTAGTTAAGATATTCGCTAACGAAATTCACCAATAACACCTGAGAATTAATTCTCTTCTTACCTTATATGGTACTTGCATCACAAAAAGGTGTTAATGATTCTCACATTTCTAAGAAGTGTTAGGCAAGGGGCTCTCGTATGGATTTGTAAAAGTATCATACTACCTACATATTATGAACTTACCTTATGAAATTACATTTTGGTCATTTTTTACAAGAAAACTGTTTTGAACATGCGCTAATGCTCATCAGAAACCCATAAACGTGTTAGAACTCAGTTTTAGGGCGATTTGATTTAATTTGCCTAAAACAACAATACATTTCTTACAAATCGTTCAAGGTGGTGCTATCCGTATTTTCCTCAAGAATTTAGAAAGATTGTAACGATAATTTACTACACTGGCATGTGACTGCGTGATGTGTACTATTTTAATGAATAGTTTTCCAAGAACAAGTATGTTAATTAAACTTTGGATAACTTTGTCAACTACTTTTTCATTGTCATTTTTAGCATCGTCTAAGTGATAACACAATGATTATTATGAAATAAAAATTTTCGTTTAAGAAATTACTGTTTTTTATTACTGTATAAGATGTGACGGAATGCCAACTGAATTACGCAAATTATCGTCGGGCCCATAATTTATTAGTCATCAATTTTAGCAATATTAAACTGTCACAGTAAGTTGGCTGGAAAATTGCTATTATGTTGATATATGAATGACAACATGGTGGATTCGCTTTTTACGCCCATATTTTCTTAACACGTACCTACTTTCTTCTACAGGAAAGTTAGTATGACTTGTATTCTAAGCTATATGCGCGCTTTTATACTCGTCTATTGTGCTTCCGTTCAAACATTTTCTCGTATAAAAATGGGTAAGGATAGGAAACATCCTAGCTATAGGTATGTCTGTATCAATGTACCTATTTCTATGCACTAACATTTTTGACATTGCGAGTTTTAACTATTTATGATAGCTTTATCATTAACTATCTGACTATTATTATAAAAGCGAAAGTCAACGTGCATGTTTATTGTTCATTCACGTTGAGACGGATTTGAATGAAATCGAGTATAAAGATTGACTATAACCTGAAATTACAGTCTATTTGTAATCATACAATTTTGTTTATGTCTTAATCATACATGTCCATACTACACTATCCACATCCTCTTACGTCACGTTTGAAAATATATAATTCTCTCTAATATGTATACACAAGAATGTCATAGGAGCAGTTTAAGCGTTATGAAGTTATAAAAAATACTTTATTTTTGAGATTCTTATAAAATGTTTAATTAAACCCAGTGAAGAGGACGGCTGTTTACTAGATCAATAAACAATTGACTGATGAACAGGAAGCGTTACATTCCGTATTATTAAAATAACAAATCCGTATAAAAAAAACTTACTTAACTGAAGGTATTTCCTAACACAACTACATCAAAAGAGTTTCATTAAAATGAATAATACTGATAAAACTAATTACATATAGGTACTAGTGGCCCAATAACGATCGAAATTTGATAGTAAATCATAAAAAAATCAGTTTGAGCGTTGTCTAGGTTCTAATGTCAACGACTACGCTTATATAAATCTTGCCTCTGTACCACTTATTGACAATAATTGTTATTGACGTAAATAATAAATGGTTTGTTTAATTCAGTCTAAGGTATTTGTAATACTTATTACACATAGGTACATGTATTCTACACTCCCTCTCTATATAAACTGTAAGTGTGCCAAATTTCATACACCTCCGCCCGCGCAATTTTCGTAAAAAGCGGTGCAAAATTTTTGTTTCACGTATTAATATATAAATAAATGATCAGTAACCATTATGTAATAGTTGAACTATAATTGTTCAAATACATTGAACTAATGACACAGGTTTAAACTATTAAATAATAGTTCCTTTCCATGACCTTACTAGTTACTTCAACACTTCTCGAATTAGTAACTAAGCCCTTATCTGAAAGTAAATTGAAAATGTCTATTAAGTGAAAATGATATTAGATTTTCTATAAAATGAAAATCTAAGCGAATGGAAGCTGCGCGGAGCGCCTGCAGCGCGAGGTCAAGCGCCGGGCAGGTCGTCGGCCGCGGGTCGCATCTGTATGCGGAGCCAGCCACCAGCAAAAACTGCCCGCGCGCTCTCACTCCATCTGCATTATTATCCACGTCACCACGTTACCTACCTCCTCACTGATCCACTTACATTCGCACCTTTTTCTCATTGCACAAATTATCAAACTAACAATCAACGTCGCACCCGCTGGTGAATTTACTCGGTGGTTTAGTTTTGGTTTCGTGTACTTTTCATCTAACGCAAGGACGCATAATATGAATCTTTAAAACTCCTCTTTGCTCTACCGCAAGAGAAAAAAGCAAGCAGTATTAGATCAAGCGTATTTTTCGATATGCTATTTGACGGGTAACTACAAGTGATATCTTTTTTATAGGCGCTTAAGTGTTTTAAAGGGAGCATTAGGCACTTGGTCACGGATTACTATTAAGTAGCAATAGTGGAAAGTATCGGAGGAGTTGATAGCTTCATATAAATATCCGCGTACGTCCATAATTATTGCATCATGCATCTCAGTGTTACATTCATGAAAAACAGTATGTGAATGTGCAAGTTGGCTTGTACATCATGGAACTAGAATCTGACTGACGTCTGCAACATCGTTGAGACAGGTGCCACTAACGAATAGTACTTACTTCCGGTGAATATAACAATTATATCATCGTCATTACCTAAACGGTCTGTCTCTCTCCAGTCTCTCCACTGCTGGACCTGGACTTGTTCGGGACGTCTAATAATATGCTTACTGATATTCTGTGATTTTATATTATTATTGTTATTAATACCTATTTTATGATATCAGGTCCCTAATGAGGTAGGCGGAGAGCATGTACGCCAAATATCTCTATAGTGTTTTTTCTAAATTCATCACTCTCTTTATATGTATGTACATATATGTACACTGGTTTTTTGGTGGCTTCTACTGCCCCGCCAGTCAGTACTAACCTTATATGATTATGTTGGAATAAAATTTCAATAATAAAAAACATTAAGATGCAATACAGGTTTTCATATCAACGTCTGTGACGGGTATGTTCAGAACAAAACGGCTTACGTAAACACTCAGGGTCAATGTATTCACTGAGGCGAACTAATTTTTCAATGCGAAATTGGTATGTAACCGTTTGGGAGGATTTAGAATATGCGATACGGTGCCGGCCGAGTGATGACTTCGCCCTACTTGTTCCCGGTCACTGAATTGTAAATCGATATCATTTGATTACATATTTATGTATTGCTATACGACTCGAGGGGACTTCGAATATCTTACATGGGGCACTTGACACGGACTGTTAAATAAATTCACAATGTATTGTGGTTTATTTGGCGGCAAAACGACAAATAAAAGAATCATTGTACATTTACGAAACATGTTTTACTTTTTGTTACACAAGTACGTCCTACTAAACTTGGTTCTGTTACCATTTTGATCACAAAAAGAATGAAATAAAATTATTTGACACGCACATGTATTTGGTGCTATTTATTACAACTAAATAAAGTCTTACGTGAAGTTTTATATAGTACGAGCGAACAGATTTTGTCTTTTGAATACGACAATACGACGCAATGAGTCACGGCAGTTTCAGCAATCCGAGAGGGTTTTCCGGTATCGATCCTGCAGACACGTCATGGGCTCTTCCACAAGGAAGACACATCTATTTATAGCGGAAAATTCATTTGCCAACTTATATCAAATGTAAAGTATTGGTCGTATGACTCATTCAAATGGAAGGTCGAAGAACGCTGGCAACATACTAATATATTATTTGAATATTTTAGAACAATGAGAGAATCTTTACGATTACCATATAAACTATTCATCTAACGGAATATTCTAAAAAACTGTAGAAGAATTTTTCATTTTAAACAGCGCGGTAGTTTATTGTGCGATCTTATAAATACTTCGTCCCTTCAACAAAATATTAAATCATCCAACTCATAGGGCTAATTAAACTCATAAATTTATTGATGTCAATAAAGAATTAGCCGCGACCATTTGACAAACTGAGAAAAATTCTTAATTTTGATTAGTAATTTAATGATTATTTACTTGTGAACTTGTGTCCGGTCTATGGGAACAGGCCCACCCACACTATTCCATGGTGCGAAAAACATGAAATGTAATAGTACCGCACTCCACTGTTTACAAATCTGCCTATAGTCAGTAATGTTATTAATTTAATTACTCTCTTTGAGAAAGGAAAAGTGCCCATCCCAGTGCGTAACAAGTTTCAGTCTCCTGCTCCCCAGTTCGTAGCGTCGTAGCCGCGCGCTACGGTGCGCGGGCGCACGCGAGCTGCGGGTCAGTGGCACTGCGCGGCCAGTGCACCCGACTTAGATGCTTCTAACATTGCGTTTTTTTTTCTATTACCAGCATTCCCGGCTCGGGTTCAAGACTCTTTTATATCTAGTTACCAGTTAGCAACTAAGTACTCGCTCTTATGCTACACGTTAAGGTGAGCTTCTAAAAATGTCTTATTTTATTAGCTTAAAACCATGGAACACACCATAGAATATAGCTTTAAAATCATGGTACAGATTTTAGTATTCTGTTAGGTGACATTATCAAAACCAGTCGAAATATCATAGATTAAGAAATCAATTGTTACTTAAATATAATACTATTTTTTAAACGAACGGCGTCTCAATTACGAACAAAACGTTCTACACGATTCCTAAAAAAACAACACTTTTATAAACCATTAAAAACGAATCGTAAAACATGATTTATTCCGTTGTGTGGAAACCAGTAGTCTAATCGCTTAGAAACCTAGTGCATTCTGCACTGTGTACGGCTAGAGAGAGTACATGTGATGACGTGAATCACTTTCGCACGGAGTGCGCGCGCGCATTCGATCCGCGCAGTGCAACGGCCCGGTGAACTTCGCGTACTAAGTGGGCCGGGAGATTACGATACGCCGATACGGCGCCCCTGACACTTTCCAAGCGCTGCGATATCGCACTTGTCTATACTACGTACTTTATATCCAGATCGGTATATACGTATATCAATGTATACCTAATTATTATTATTTTATTAATCCAGGTATTTTGCGGGATAAGCAAACAACACCTTCATTACTCCGGCCAGGAGTGCGGAGGTACATATAGGTATGTATGTGTTCATTTATATTTAACTACCGCGTTGGTGGAGTGGTCGCAAACGGGACCTCTGGTCCTGAGTTCGATCACCGGTCGAGTAATATTGGGTTTTATGAACTTGAAAATCCTAGTAGTGGTTCAGATTCTGGATTTGTGTCCAAGGTAAGGCAATAGGCTTAGCCTCTATTCCATAGTGCGATGTAAACGTAACTGGTGAAAACCCGGGATTGTATTACATTCCGTAGCCTACCTCTTTAGGGATTTAAGACATGATGTCACAATTTATATGTAGTCGCAATGAGAAACCAAATGGGAAATAAGCTATTCGTTTTAAATAATTACATAAAAAAAGTAATGAAAACAGTCTGTTCATAATTTGTTAAAGACTTCAACCACGTTGTGAGAAAAAACAAGAAGCGTACGTCCCAGGTATAGAGGCTTGTGAAAAACCTGCTTTATTTTAATAACATACTAAGTAGCGTCCCGTAGGAAAAGACGGGAATATTGCAATTTATGTTATCATTCGCAGCGCCGTAATTTCTTGCGTTCTCACGTTACAGGTTGGGTGCAACGCAAGCATTGCAAGCGACTGGTATCTAAGCTGTGTTCTGAAATAGTCAGGACGGGATCTATTTCCCGAGCAGCTGCGTGCGTTCGTTGCCCCGTATGGCGTTAGATGTACAACGATCTGCGCAATTATGCCGCGCCCGCGCACCCGCGGTCCTGGCGTTAGCGGGCACCTCGACTTCGCTGCATAGAAAGCAACATCTAGTGCGTGCGCCCGTACCGGAGCCACCGCCACCAGGTGATCGAGTAAAAGCGAGAGCATTACCTGCTTTCAGTGATGTATTAGCGGAATGCAGATCGACGATTGCACTTTTAATAGCCGTTCACTCATACATTCACTGATTGTAAATCTACTAAAATTATTACGTATTAATTAATTACTCTTTTACGACGCAAAAATGAATAATTTCCTATCATAGGGGTACATTTTAAATATTGTAACGACATATTAGTACTTTTAGTTCATTGTGTTAATATTTTTTTTTTTTCATTTTGTTTTTATTGTATTATTTTTATGTAAGTATACCTACAGAAATCTTAAGATTGTAATAATGGCGTGCGTTGATTGGAATCGTGTTTCAGCTTGCACTAGTGCATAATTTTGGTTTATAAAGTAGTCACTATTATTATTATATGAGTTTATAACTATACCGTGTAACTAAATCTGTTGGGAATTAAAACATTACGTTCCTTTATAAGAGTTATGGTTCTCGCTACGTGCCTTAGCTACCATTTTTGTGCATCACATACATACTCTTCGATATGTTTTACGGATAATTTAGTCCGGATCCATCTACTCGTTTTTTCATTCTCTCAAATTTTAATTGAAATTGTAATATAATTTAATTGTAATTTTACTGCTGGCCTGTATATGAAGGTATATATTCTGTAATGAATACACGTATAGCCCTGTACAACTACAATTCTTGTAAAATATGAAATATAATTAAAAGGAAAAAAAGAACAATACGTTATACGCTTATCATTACGCGGTTTCCTAATGAAACCTTCGAGTTTAAATATAATTGCTCTGCTCGTACCCACACGAGTGTTGAGTGTTGCACTTCATGCGGCCGGTAGGCAATGTGCAGGTACAACTCTGCTCGTTTATAGCACCCTGGTAGTCGCCTGCACCCACGTGCATTCTCGGCCGCGAGCCGCGCGATCGACGCGCCATCACTGCACATTTATTTCAGTTTATTTTTACTAATAAATAAAATAAAAAAATAAATTTTATTATTTATAGTCATCGTTTTATGGGCAAATAATTTATTTTGTTTACTAAAAAATTAAAATATATTTACATAAAATATAAAGTATGGAAAGTAAATACTTATTTAATACGTAGTAAATAAAATCTTTGTTTGCTTTGAAGAGACAAGTAATTAGGTAAGACATACGTAATTAAAAAAAGATAGTGCAGTAGTGACAGAACTCTGTTTTGCTGATTATGTTATCAATTAACAAATAAAACATTTTTTATCATATGGCGATTTGCAACTGCCTTTAAGAACGTAGGTACGCTGAATTCTCATACATTCGTTTATACAACGAGTTACTCCAAATAAAGTGCTAAAACTACAATTATTCAAATAGGTCCTACCTATTCCACCCAATTCAGTTGAATTTTGTTTAAAATTTCTAATTTAAATTCTAATTTTTTCTTGTTGATGGAAATATATATTATGCCGTCCAGTTTTGCTACATTTAGAAAAAAGTATATTATTTTCAACACAAGTCTATCCTGATTTTTTGAACGTTCCAAACAAATTGCGAAGTTGACTTACATAATGTGACCGCAAACTGTTAGTTTCACTACAGTGTACCAGGGTAGCTGAACTGGCGAGGAGATCGCTGCACGCGCCAACGAAACACCGAGTTGCATTCGTATGCAATTCGACGGCGATGCTCTTACGAACAAGTGCAAAAGGGATAGGCATACTTTGTGCATGTGTTTTATTCAGTGTTCGATGCGATAGCAATGTGGTGTTGCATTCTTATTTATAGTCGCGCATTTTCCATTGGTCGCTTGCACGTGTTGGTGAGTGTGTACGTGTATTCGTTGCACGATGCATATGTAGTGAACGAGTTGCAGTCAGCATTATGCAGAGATTATGTCCATTGAGTGATTTACGCTGGTGTGGCGAAGTCGCTCTGTTGTATCTTTAGGGAACGTAGCTCGAAACAATTGCATGGCGAAATGTTCCCTTGGTATTTTATTGATGAAACTATATTACATTCTACAAGAAACACGTCAGCTCCATGAGGATACAGACATTTGGCACTCGTTTGCTCTCTGCATATCCTTCAAGGGATCTGGCGCGATGATATAACAATAATAGCATTTTTAGCATATTAACATACCTTAAAATGCTTTACTTACGTTTACTTATTATATGGAAACAAATTGCAGTTACCGTTTTTTTAATGCATAGCCCGTGATTCATATAAAAAGTATGTTTATCTGTTTTTCTCAGATAGACAATAAAGATATAATGTTGTAAAGCATAGTTATATCACACGGTGTTCGGCGGGGATAATTTTAATTGACCCATTGTTCACTTCTAAACGTATCAATGACAGTCCGTCATTGTATGCGCGTTCGCCGCGGCTGTGCAATGACCCGGTGCGACGTCGAGCGGGCGTGACGTCGCAGGGTATCGGGCGGCCGGCGACCGCCTCGCGCGTTCTGCTGTCCTGGTAACGAAGGTTCGTCCCGCACACAACCCTTTTCTGGTCCTAAAACTATATAATACTGAAAAGGACAAAACCAGCTTTTTTTAAGTCTTGAGCAGTCTTTTATGCACGCTGATTGGATTTATTCATTTAAAGGTCGTCCAATGTTAAATACTTTATTTTTGTTTGTTTAAGACGTACTTGAAATGGATTAAATACGTATAAGACACGCGAAACTCGATGATAAAAATTGACCGCGAAGCAAAACATTGCACATGACAAATTTTAAATAATACAAGTTAATTCGAATGCATTTCTATTCAATTATGACAAAGTCTGAGTTTATTTCTTATCGCGCAGACGAACCACAATACAGTCAATTGGAAGTTCGATATCGCTGTATAGTCCGCTCTATGAACTGTGCTCGGGATTTTTGTAAAACCGTTGCAAAACGATGGAAAAATGGTCTCCCATTCGAATTTTAAATTCAGGAAAATTCGAATCTTTATACATTAAAAAGCTTCTATAAAAACGAGCGAATTGGTAACTCAGTAAGTGATAAAATAAAATGGCCGCAGACGATACAAGCACCTTGAGTCCTGAATCGTACGAAAGGAAGACATCGTTACAGTTCCGGGTGCATAGAGCGACACATCGATCGGCCGTGACCATGGCAACGCGCAGCACAGTGCGTGGGTCAGGGGCGTGATCGGTGTCTCGTAAAGATCCATGTAATGTTAACATCTACGTAATGTAAGTGTTCCATCGTTATATTAAAAGCATATTTAATAAGCATGTGGGTGTAATGCAAGTTATTCATGAGTTCCTATATTACTCTTCTGTGCTACTTATGGACAACAATCCGTCTCATGTCTGATATAATTATATCGTTTTTATTTTCATTTGCCCATCCTTAGTTTGGCATTTTGTGACACTACGGTCAAATAATATGAAACAGTTGTCAGACTTGAACCACATACATGAGAGGATAACTCCCAAATATTTAAATCTATAATTTTAAGTTGGTAAAATCAATATTTATGCAACTTGTTTAATAAAACACCATATTTAATAAAACAGCCATCCTCCTTATTTCTACTGTAGTGTTTTATTTGAATAAATTACAGTTTCTTTGATGCACATTGGCTTATATGGGTTAGTTTTTGGTATACTTATCCTTTCCCGGAAACGTTGTAATAAAAATAGTGTTCCAATGCAAAGATTACTTTAGAAGATGACTTTACATAGCTCACATAATTAATTTTACCGATAAGATAGACTTGCCTAAGATGACTAAGTTGTTACTATAACCTCTTTTTACATTGGACACGTCGATACACGTCTGTATAGTGTGGTATCTATGTGTGGATGCAGTAGGTGCGTTGAGTTTTTGTGGTTAATTTAATGTATTTTTTATTCATTACTTTTCAAAATATTGTCATTCTGCACTCCTTCTCTGTATACAAACTATAAGTGTGCCAAACTTCATACTTCTGCAAAGTTTTTTCTTCACGAATTAATATATAGGTAACTGTACGTTTATACAAATATCTCTCAATTATATTCTTCTCAAATATCATCACAGAGGGAGCTGCAATATATATGTATATTCATATTTTCTTATGACATTGTAGCAAACTGGATGTCAGCGATGCTATCCTTGCGATTATTATCTGCGCAATGATGTATAGCTATTGCTGTATCTTAGCACATATTCTGAATACTTAAGAAAACTATATAGGTATGTTATAAACACGTGTGTGTTCGCACACGCGTTACTACAAAAAAATATTGTAAAACATCATCACATACTTTGCGATAATATAAATTAGAACTCCCTTTATTACGATCTTAAATATTGGCTATTGTAAAAACACTTAATTAAAAACTCCAGTGATAAACGACGTATAAATAGAATACATATAAGCGTGTACTTATTAAGTTATAATTAGACCACCCCGCCGGCTCATGCTTTAGTTCATCTGTGGTACGGATTACGTTCACAGATATCAAACTTCCTTTGAGATACACGAACATATTTTTCTAGGAAGGGATATATTTTTAGCTTTGTATATAGCTAACACTACGTGGGCAGAGCCACCTATAGCTAAATGGTTTTACAATACACTCAAAGTGGCTAGCTTTGGTTGGACACGTATCTGAAGATTCAGCTTAGTAGCGTACATTCGACGTGGCATATGTCCAGCATTGGACGGAAACGGACTGATGATGATGATAATGATGCAGAATAACCTTATACTGATACAAACAAGCAATAAGGAACACTGAACATGATTTGTAGAGCACACGTGTACACACTGAACACGTGTCCATGTGGACCAGTGTCTGTTACTCCTTATTTCAACAGTCAACATTTAAAGCTACGAAAACTTGTTCATAAACTCTGACCACTACGATGAATGTTCTCGAACGATGAACGCATATCGGGAATTCACTTAATATAAAAAAGTCTCCGTCTTTTTGGATTATAATACATTCCAAACGCCAAAGGTGGATTAAGTCC
Organism: Parelbella ahira ahira; assembly: GCA_018244795.1. Classification (NCBI taxonomy): domain Eukaryota; kingdom Metazoa; phylum Arthropoda; class Insecta; order Lepidoptera; family Hesperiidae; genus Parelbella; species Parelbella ahira. The sequence goes on along the minus strand of DWME01000445.1, from coordinate 5,909 downwards.
GCCTTTTGTTGAACTTACTTAGATTTATAAGTGTCACAATAAATAAATATAATCTAATAATTATCTTGAACTACATACTCCCCTCGTAATCGGACGGCTGGAATACTACATAGATATATAAATACCAATGAACAATTACCTACTAAATATTGTTTTTATCCGCAGACAAAGAACAAATAAGTATATAGGTACTTGTTCTTATCATATAAATATTTGGTAACGAGTAAGAATCATATCGACGACTCCCGAAAGCGCATTTGCAATAATATTATTAAAAAAATAATCTCTATAATACATAAATATGTAGTATTTAACTCGAAGCGTAGATTTTAATAGGTCGATTTTGCAATTAAATTTTTTTTTTCACAGTTCGATGTACACAGTTTGAGGAATTTATTTATGAGGAGCTGTACGAAAACATGATTGATATTTTATTGCAAGTTGAGTATAGAAACAATTTCATACCGCGTTTGCATTAAAACAACTGATTCCTTATCTCACGACCTTCAGTTTAACGGCGGAGCGCTCGGCCAAACAAAAGTAAACGTTTAAAAATATGCAAAGTTGCGTAGATGGTCGGCGTGACTCACTAGTTTTTCTTAACATACCGTTGACAAACAATTGTTCTATCATAATTGTTTTGTTTCAAATAAATTTTAATTTGTTCACGTAGATTATTGAAACAATTGTCAATATTATTTCATATATCGAATATCACATATAGACTCGAACAGGTAAATAATTAAGAATTAATCATGATCATCGTCACCAATATAATTAATCCTCTTATATATTTGTAACTCAAATTTTCTTCAAATGTATCGATTAATTATATGTTACACGTAATGAAAAAAGTTTAATATGTAATCTGTAATTTTGCTTGTATCTTACATTTTACTCGCTCGTATGTTTTCAGAATCTGTTTGTGATGATAAATATCTACTTGTTAAAACATACAAATGATAAAATTTAAGAGGGTTCCAGTTTGTAAAACATCAGCTGTCTTTTATAATAAAATCATTCTTTTAACGACTTACATGTACATATTTTTAGAGACGTCCACGTGTGGCGTTTTTCCGCAACATGTTTCTTTGTGATCTTAAGTACCTACATGTATCTATTTCCATTTATTTTTATACATAATAATAATGTTTGTTTTACCAATAAAATTCGTTATATATAAAAAAGGTGGCCAGAGCCAAGCTTTAATAATATAACGCCTGTATACGGGGATTCTGCTCCTCCGAGTGCAGACTACCAATTAATCTAATAGTTAATTGATTAACAGGTTTTAATTGTGCATGTTTGACGACGTTTGTATCTGTTGGTACACCTAAAAAGTAGACAAAATAACGCAAGTGTCACGCAGTTATTATTAAAAAAATCGAAATACGAGCCTAAGGGACCGCTTGCCTACGATATGTACATAGTACATACCGACATCATGTGCCATATGTTCATATGTGATATGGATACCGAACGGACAACTCATCTTTGATTGTGGATGAGGAATTGCAACTCTGCTGATATAAGTGGCTCTGAATCAATGACACTCGTATGAACCTTGGCCTTGTGGCCGCGCTTCCACGGAGACGGTTGAGACGATAATTTTATTTCCTAGCTATTCTTCCTTTTGACCTTACTAACAGCCTATTGTGTAACATGTGCCAACGCGGCTTTATGTTTTGTATGTTAAACGTATCCTGGTTTGCTTCTTCATATTTTATATTTATTACATATGTTACATATATTATATTATTTGTAACAATATTTATGGGTTGCCCTTTTGTAGGTTTTATTATTTTATTTATATATTTATTAATTTATGGATCTACAATAGAAGACTACATATAAATACAATGTACGTATAGTGTTTAATTTCAAACTTCCACACTCGCGTATGAACGAAAAATTTACCTTTATCCAAAAAGTAGACCTACACTTACCTACTTAATGGAATCTTTTTATGACGTCTAACATCTTAGATACAGTAACATGATCAGATTGAATCAATATCGAGGCCTTTAGATTTATGTACTCGTATTTTGTTCAATTGCCTAATTGAATGAATAATATGCTTATACATGAACATTCTCAAATACAACAGCGCGGTATACACCGTGAATGATCCAATAACCGTGTTGTGTATCTATATTTTTACACTCATTGTGCTCTTATCGTTTTCATCAAGTACAAAATACAAGTGGCCATGACCCGCGTTCGGTCACACCGGCTGGGTGGTAGGGCGCGGCAGGCGGAGCACGGAGTAGGGGGCAGGGCGGCGAGTTGAATAGAACTTCACGAATTCAGTTGTTGCCATAACGACTACAGCTAAAAGGTTCTTCGGGAAGCGGCCCGTGGAAGCAATTACTTTGAACACTCCGCAGGCTGTTTATGTTATGAAACAATTTAAGTATTGTAAGTGTTGCATGTGACGCGGCGCGACCTCTGGCAAGGTTGGCCGTCACTTCCCTGTGTGCTCGATCGCTTATTACGTAGCGAAGTGCTTGCTCAGGTTAAACAGTGTACATAAAGATGTACGAGTACGCGCTGTACGCGAATGTTGATTTGGAATGCCGCAACTGCGATAATTTCGATCTTTTCATTAAATGCGCCGCTAAAAAACGATACAAAAGCAGAAATATAGAAATATCATATAATATAAGCAGGTGAAGTTTCTGGCCAAGTACGTACGTGTAGCGAATAGTAACGTGTAACGAGGTGTTCTTTAGACGCCGCTCTGTCTTATGTAAAACCAATATACGTCGCTTATTTATTTTACCAAAGTGTCTATCTGTATGATAAATATACCTTAAAAAAGGGTCCGATCGAGAGGTCCTGGGTTCTAATCCCGGCTCGGGTGCTATTGGATCTTTCTAATTTAGAATTTCTAGTAGTGACTCGAGTAGTAGTGAAAAAAGGGGTTGTATTATAAAATTATTCTATTTTTATATACCTCTCTCTGTACCGTACAGCAGAGATCCCGATACCCAAATAAATTGAGTGAATGGCGTCTGAAAACATCTGGGCAAGCTTGATTTGTAATGCAAGTTAATATTCGATATATTTTTTTATTTGATATTAATACCAATTTTTAAAATACTACACCAGTGACTAATATAATTTAAGGAGCGCACACAGTTATTGTAAGACTAAAAATTCATCGTAAGATTCAGGATTATATAAAATATTTCGTAAATGTAATTTTGTCTGCGAACCTTTCAACTTCTTACGGAAGAGTATGGATTAATCTTAAGTATGAGAAGGACATAGGATATGACTCGGATAGTTTAAATCGATGGGATCGATGCTCTGGTTCTAATATCTATATTTAATAAATTTTTTTGTCACTCACAACCTGACATAAATTTTAAGAGATGTTCTTTATTGTTTTTGTTTGTATTGTCCAATCTGAGTAGTTTATGTTTCGTTATCTGACGACTGGCGAGATCGTCATGTAAAGTACGTCAAGCGCGGTCACACAGTGATTAATGATGCCCTTGCCGCTTACAAAGTGTAGAACGAAGAAAGTCAAATTGATATATTTTTGCACAATCAACAAACAGTACGCGATAAGTACAAATATCCATACAATCCACGCGGCATGTCACTATCAGTAGGAAGTAATTTGCTCTTGCAGAAGGTTATGGTGATAACGCAATATACGCCTCAGTCGACGCTCGACACATGAGCAAATTAATCCCTCTATGTACCTTTACGAGCCGACGAGTTGTCATAGCTTGTCTGATGATGGACAAAAAAGAGAACTTTATATAGCACGCTGCTCTAGGCCTTGCATAAGACCCTATTCTACATGACGTATGTTCGACAACTAATGAAAACTCGTCTATATCGTATCACACAGCAGAACAGAAATTGCTACCGTTACCCCATAACAATACTGGGTGTGACAACAAATGTGTAGAATAGCGGCCCTTGCGTGAAAGACTTTAGCATAATTTATGTTAAGACTATTGATATATGTATTTGGTCTTTTTCTAGAGTGTACGTATGAAAGTGTACTTAATTAAACATTGATTATTGCACATCTAATCTTATCGATTTTTAATTTTAATATACCATTAACTTTTATTACCTCTTAACCTACTCTTAGAGGGGCATTTCAGTGATGAAAGAAGGATCGGTACGACGGGTGGCGGTGGGCGAGAGGGTTGGCAGTAATCAGGGTGCAGGGGTCGCGCGCACCTGCGCCCGCGCCGCTGACATTACCTGATAAGATACGACTATTATTTTGTCACCGCTATCGGCCCAATGTCACAGTGACCTTAATGACATCGAATGACGCGCCGTCACCACGCGTTCGTCGCTCTGACCTTGCGACACTTATCTAATCAGCTATTCGCGAAAATGTTATTAGCATCATTATTTTTCATAATAATAGCACACATGTTTTCCCGCACCAATGTCAGTGGAGTTTTCTGATTCTGATAGCGCTAGCAATGTCAGCAACGACATTGCCAATCGGTATCGTTTTGACTTTGATTTGAACTCAAATTATAGCCGTACGATGTTCCATTAGTCCTATCACATTTACAAGTGTAGGTATGTATTATTTACATGAATTTTAAATATTACCCATATTATACATTAAGGAAAAATATAGGTACTCTTCGTATCAGGTATAGTTGAACGCTTAATAGGGAAAATAAACATTACATAATGGTTCGCAAATTCATATGGAGACTATACCCATGTGTTTATCAAGACATAACAATGGAGAAGAATGAAAGTCCTCCTGTATTCTATAATCTCGATACATTACTACGGGCTTGAGATAAATTACGCACTGCGAGAGCATCCGTATTATGCGAACTTTTATCGCGAGTATCAGATACGCATGCACGTTTTGTTGACACGAATGCGTACAATTATAACGATAAATGCACACGATGTTATAATACGCACGGCCTTCATATGCTGTCGTCATCACCCGGAAATTACTATGTAACTGTAAACGCTCTGTTACAATTTTCCGAAGCAGGAAGTATAAATCTATGACTGTCAAGGCAAAGCGAAGTGGTATTTCGTCCGAATTATTATATCTACTGAACAATTAATACCACCGTTGAACGTTTGAACCCTGACCTTACGCAAGGGCGAGAAGATAATATATTTTTAGAAAAATCAAATGCCAGATGATATAAAAATACAAACTATATTTGACAGCGAAAACTTAATAAGAAAAATTCTAAAATGTTTGTTTATTTTTTTACATATAAAGTTTGACCACAGGCCTCGGATTTACCTAAATGTTAATTATAATAGGTAATCTATCGCTGTTCTCGATCTTTATGTAATCGGCAGTTAAAAGTAACTATGAATAATGAATGTCAATATTTTACTTACCTAGATCAGGAATGGAGCTGGAGGGCTCCTCGAACGAGGGCGGCTTGAGAAGGCGCGGTGGTGGTGGTGGCGGAGGCGGCGGCCGCATGCACTGGATGACCGAATGCGTGGGAGGAGGCGCAGGCGCCGGCAACAGGCACGGCGCTCGGAACTCCTTGCCCGGAGGCGCCGGCAGCTCCAGCCGTCGAACACCACCCATCATGTCCATCTCATACCCATGGTCCATGGGCTCGCGCTTAGGCGACAACTTCGGGTAGCACTGCATAACTCCCCGTAATAAATAATAATCAGTGTATTCGCAAAAATTCGCAAAAATTTTAGTCCTAAGCTTTTACGCAAAACAACGGTAAGAAACAAATGTTAGCACATCGCAAAGACATGTAGGTTCACGTGAGTAATCCATCCAAATCTACGCGTAGATCGGTATGTTTAGTTCGGTTCGAAAGACGCGCGTGTCATACGGTGCGGCGGCGCGCCGCTCCCTAGCGAGACTCGTTCGCTCGCCGCGGCCAACTTTCTCTCACTGGCGTGGCGGCGGCCGC